>CM068307.1:46237532-46487828 GCA_034768735.1 Schistosoma mekongi
CGGTGTAGCAGCAACTACAGCATCAGTAGGCTTGAACATACATAAGGGAAAGAGTAAGATCCTCAAACACAACATAGGGAGCACCAAACCAATTCAACTTGATGGCGAAACTCTGGAAGAAGTGAATACTTTCACATATCTGGGGAGCATCATTGATGAAAAAGGAGGGTCTGATGGAAATGTAAAGACAAGGATTGGCAAAGCAAGGGCAGCATTCCTACAGTTGAAAAACGTATAAGACTTAAAACAACTATCAACTAATCTCAACGTCACACTCCTCAAATCGAACTTTAAGATAGTTCTACTGTATGTAGCTTAAACATGGGGAACTACTTCAAATATTCTTAGAACTGTACAAGTATTTATAAACAACTGCCTACGAAAGATACTGAATGTCCGTTGGCCGGAAATCATCAGCAACAGCCTACTATGGGAGAGGACAAACCATCTTGCAGTAGCCGAAGAGGAAATTAGGAAAAGATGTTAAAAATAGATAGGATATATATTAAGGAAATCATCAGACTGTATCACGAGAGAAGCATTAACATGGAATGCTGTTGGGAAACGGGAAAGAGGAAGGCCAAATAACACACTGCGTCGAGAATTGGAAGCAGACATTAGAAGGATGAACAGAAACTGGAAACAGTTGGAAAGGATTACTTAGGACAGAGTTGAATGGAGAATCCTTATGAACGGCCTGTGCTCCTCGGTGAGGAGTAACGGGCGTAAGTAAGTAAGTTAGTAATTAGGCTTTTTGAATCCGTGCTTGGATTTTGTTAATCACTGACCCATCTAGGGTAATGAGACTTCCGAGATATGTGAAGTGGTCAACACATTCAATTACTCCATTCCCTATAACTAAACTAGATAGAGAAGCAGACAAATCCTGAAATAACATATTGCATTTAGAGGGGGAGAAGTACGTCTCAAATATGTCTACATTTGTACTCAAGGTGCTCAAGAGACTGTCATGCTCAAATATTCTTTATCCGTAAGATCACATGAATATGTTTCTGGTCTAACAAAATCTCCTACAAGTATGATTTTTGGCCAATTAGTGAACCATGAAGTTTGAAGCCTTCTTAACTGTATACAAAGTATTGAACAATCTGCTTATATGTGTTAAAATAAGCCTTTTTTACATATCAGAGTCAACTCAAATAGACTCAAATAGACAGACAGAATACATTCAACCTAACTGTTTACTTTAGCCCACAATCAGGGATTATCCCTAAGATGTTTTTTCGATTATTTCCCCACTTTGTCGTTACTCTTCATGAGATATTCATACGCTTTTCATGTCAATATGTTATTCGTAATTTCATTTTATTTTCTATTCATTATCACATTACAATAACTTTGACCTATCACTACTAATTGCTCTGTTGTTACTATTGCTAGGCATTCGCCGTCAACCTGAAGCCCCTGGTGCAAAGTCTAGGGTGTGCACTGCTGAGGAATTCCACACAAGAACGAAACAGTTGTCCATTGCTCCTTGATTTGACATGGTAACATGAAAATATCAATCGGAGATGTAAAAGTCCAACTAAAAATGCTATTATCCACAAAAATCACCATTCCAACTGATCTATGGGTTTATAAATGTAAAGCCTAAAGAAGAATTTATCGGACGCAATCGGTAACTTCAATAGTCTTGACTTTTAATTATTTAGATTTCTACAAACATATGATTTATACTATTAAATTATTAATAAGTAGTCTAGTGTTCACAAATATGAGGTGAGTATTTGTTTCTAAATATATAACTTTTTTGGTAGGGTGTGTGTGTGTGGGGTAGTCGACAGGATGTCTTCGACCTGAGTTTCGTATTATTTGAAACATCGACCGTAGCTGCTGTCTTGATGTCCCAACCGAGATATATTAGCTGAAACGCATGTTCCTCTAGGTCCCACCATCCAAAGCAGGTCTGTTAGACAGCGATATGACTAATTGCAGAAACCTAAGATCTGAGGACAGAGTTGTACTGCTGACTGCAGCGGGTTGTGACAGCAGTAAGTTTTTTTCCCTCGGATAACCAGCATCTGCAGCGATGTTGCCTTCTTAACGAAAGGAAGGGGTTAGAAATAGTCGTTGCTTGAAATGTCACACCTCACCTTACAGCACGGATTATCGTCTCCGGCAGTAAGGCCTTCTAAAGAACGAACCTAGGACATCAAAATCTCCCCGTAAAAAGGTCGTGCATGGTCGACCTCAGGTAGTTATCTATTGGGCTCTACGATCGCGATTCCATGTCACTATGATCAATACTAGCCCAGTTTCCTTTTCACGTACCTCAAGAAGTAATATCTTTCCACGGTGTGGGCAGCCTGTTACGCCAGGCGATTAAAGAAAAGTAATGAACCTTCAGAACTGTATTTTGAAGGACTATTTCAATTATTTTGGTCATAAGTAATGTGGACCCTATTGTAGAACTCTATTGTATTGAGGCTCAATGAACAGATAATAGCGATCATTTATTACAACCATGTTTAGATAACTGTCTGTTTCTCGAGAGCACCAACTTCAAACATAAGAAACGAAATCAGTTGACATGGAGACCCCACAATCAACTCAGCGTTGGACTCAAATAGACCACATTGACATCAGCCACCGTTGGAGAGGCTCGATAGAAGATTATCGCTCATTTTGGAGCAAATGTTTAGACTCAGACCATGATTTAGTACGAGCGTATATTAGTCTGCGTCTCACTGAACGTAAAAGATCCACGGCAAGGATTCCGCTAAGAGTTCAAATTAATGATGAAAAAGTCAAGAATACATTTCCAGAACAACTAGAAAACCCATTAATCAACTGTGTAAGCGATACCCATCCCGGGTCAGGTTGAAATGATATCCAGAAAGTTGTTGAAATACCAGTAATATCTACTAATAAACTTGAAAAAAGTTTGGAAAACTCAGTGGATTTCAACTGCATCTACTAAACTGATAGATGCTCAGCAACACATCCCGTCTGTTTCTGAACACGATTAGGAGCGAAGGTAACTTAAACACAAGTTGGTTAAAAGCAATGATCTGAAGCAGTGGTGGATGGAGAAAGCTAAAGAGATGGAAAAGGTAGCGGTAATAAGTAACAGTAGACAGCTATTCAGACTTATCGAGAAATCCAACTGTAAGTAAAACTATCACAGAAAACGATTAGACCATTATTCACTGTCTATCCAGAAGGTTGGACTGTTTATAGATATCTTCGAAGTTGGGACCACTGAGTAAGCAATACGTGGATTAGGAATGAAGTACTAGGTGAGTATGACAAATTGATTAGTGAAGTAGTAAATCTTTATCAGCTAATGTGCTTAAAACATGTGTTATGTATGCCTAACCATCGTCTACCTTAACGAGTAACGCTGTCTGGTGTGGGAGTGAGCTGGAAGAAATCTAGGGGCGTCCAAACCAAAAAAATGGCACCAGTCCATGAAGTCATCGACAATTGTGCTGTGACATGTTAATAGGCGCAGACTACCAGATTGGGGTCCACATGATGATCGTAAGCAATGGTCAGAGACTTTGGGTGAT
Organism: Schistosoma mekongi; assembly: GCA_034768735.1. Lineage (NCBI taxonomy): Eukaryota > Metazoa > Platyhelminthes > Trematoda > Strigeidida > Schistosomatidae > Schistosoma > Schistosoma mekongi. The sequence continues at coordinate 46,241,066 of CM068307.1, forward strand.
ATGGCTCAAAATCGTTGGCATCAGTGTACATGTATCCATTCTTTGTCTTCCTCAAAATTCTACGTTTCTGATCTAATAATAATTTTCTTTCTACTAAATTATATTTTCCTGAATCTTATCTCTGATCTCTATCCGTTTCCATTAGCAGTTACTCTGTTACTACCTCTTATACTCTAGGATTAGACCTGACAATTTAATCTCTATATACTAATTGAGGCATGGCAACTTGAACTGATGTACGCACGTGCCAAGTTCTGCGTTGTGACTGACAGACTGACTGACTGATTATCTGAAACTCTTCAAGAAGGTGCTTTTACTAACTTGAGGGAATTGATGCTTATTGGCGGAATCTATCCCAAGTCACTCAGCTTAATACTTTGAGGTATTCAGGTTGCAACTGATCAAGATCAAGGGCTTCTAGCCGATTACCAGAAAACCTACATTCATCTCAACATAGTATTAGTAGTAGTTAAATGATTGGAACTAACGGGGAACAGTAATTCAATAGATGGAATTTGGTCAGCAGTATAAAGGACTCGACAAATATGACATTGATTACTATCTGGTAATCAATGAATACATTAATTTTGTTGGATAACGTTACATTGGTAATACATTACAATCAGAACGTGTCATGTATCTTATTGCTTCTAGGAACGAAGTGAGAAATAACTAAACAGGTAAGCCCCAGTATTGTATACACCTACCCCCAGCCCATAACCCCTCTTATTATATGATATTTATTTCCGACTATTAATACAGTAATAATAAATGATCCAGTCTTCATTGATAAGGATAGTGAGTCTGGTGACCTGTATTAATCCTTGTAGTAGTTTTTCCATTGTAGATCCAGTTTCTTCTTAAGAGAGTTCACAAATGGAGTTGATACCATCTATTCAAGTAGAGCGTTCCAGTTGCTGACAACTTGATATGAGAAACGGATTCCCACTCTGAGTTTATTAGATCTCGGTTTTCGAACTCTTAAGGTGGCCACTGGAATGATTAGTTCTGGAGGGAGCAGAAAGATAAGACAAATTAACACCTAAGTCATTATTTAAGATATGGAATGCCAATATAGGATCACCTAGTGTTCTGCGATAATGTAAGGGTAAAAGATTCAGGCGTTTCAAATGTTCATCGCAAGGAGGATTTGAAAATCTTGTTACTAACTTAGTACCTACTCCTTAAACCGGCCAAAGTGTCTTGACATACTTAGTAAGATAGGGACTTTCCGCTTGTTTACAGTATTCAAGATAAGGTCCCATGTACATGGGATATAAAATCCGGCACATATCCTCATCAAGACATTTGAGTGCTCTGCGAAGTGGCCACAACACTCTAAATCCTTTGCCGATATGTTTCAGTTTGCAGTGATTTTAAAATCACGACTTATTATTACTCCTAAATCCTTAGATTCTTCTACCTTTTGTAGTGGTTCGTTATTCAAGGTGTATCGGTAACAGTTACAGCAGCCGATGTATATTAGTGCACTCTTACTGCCACTAATTACTGACCTCTCGCCTTTGAGATTATCTAGTTAATTTGTTTAAGTTAGATTGAAGATCAAGCTGGCCGGTATCTCTGCACAATGTTTCCCAAATCTCTACGTTATCAGCAAATACAAGTGTCGATTATTTTAACTGACGTGGTAATTCATTAACATAAAGCAAAAATAAGAGAGAGCCCAAGATGGTACATTGGGGGACTCTGCTTAATACAGGCTTCCATTCAAGCAGTGATAAGTTAACTCGAACTTTCTGTCTCCGCTCGCATAGGAAAGTTTTTACCCAACTCTGAATTGGAAATATTATTCCAAAGCTTGGTAGTTTCCGTATAAGGCCGACATGAAGCACTTTATCAAATGGCTTTCTGAAGTCAATCAACATCACATCCACAGACAGCCATTTATCAATAGCTTCTGACCAGTCCTCCGTCACAGTTAACAATTTAGTAAGACTGGGAAGACTAAGCACTTACTCTATCATAATGACTGTATACAGATGATCATACTCTTTTCATCTCTACATTCTGAGAATAGTCAAGATTTCATTAACGGTTGATGAGTCGAAGACATTTACACAGGATAATCATGAATAATTTCAAGAGATTAATTTGGTAATGAACGGTTATGATATATGTTGAATAGAAGTATTAGATGCGACTGTAGATATTAGAAAGTACTTGTGAGTTGTTTGATGAATGATTCATGAAGTAAACCATGAGATGAGGTTTAAACCCTACTACTGTAGATTACAGGACCCTACCACGTAATTAAACCAAAGATCATCAGGAACCGTATTTGATGCTTTGCTATTAGACTACTGAGCCCTTACTAAGATTAATTAGTGACATCGAATAAAAATTGAACAATCTCTACAACACCCACTTATAATGAATATCAGCTCATTAGTAGCTAACCTCTGGAGGCAGTTGCTAAAGTTCTAGTAGAGAGACATCTGTAGTATAGTTCAACCATATCTGCTGTGCAGCAGTTACTCATAGTTGGCAACTGACGAGATCTAGGAAACATAGCACAAATTAACTGAGATAGAAATATTAAATGTTGGATATCGATTTAGTGGTCTAAACGGGAGTTCTCAGGGTGAATCGGAAATAATGAACAGTAAACTCTGTAATTACTAGTAATCAAATAAAAATTAAGTTGGAAATGAGCTAGCGAGTAACATTTCTATTTCCCTACACTTTAGAATAATTCGTTCATGAGACCTTTCGAAGTATGTTGATTATCAGTAAAGATATTGTCATTCTAAGAGTGGTATTTTGACTATTATTCTACTTGATTAATTAGATCTATTAAGTACTGTATTGAGATTTATCTAAGATTTCTATGATCAAAGGTTTGGATCTTATACATTTTTTTTTCTATTTTTCATGGTTGAGTAGTACACTGCTTTTCTTTAAGGAGAAGATGACTAACTCATGTCATAAGTGATATGAGTTTATAAAAACCAAGCAAGATTTATGTATACGTACTGAGATTTAGTCTGATACTAACCAACCAGGATTGGATCAATGAACTCAACGACTACACTTCGTATAACCAGTCTAGGCAATGATATAGATACGCCGCATTTAAATGAAGAGAAGCATATCTTAAATTAGTTTTCATTGTTATTCAAGTTACTCAATAGACTGTACATACTGTCAATGTCTTCACTGAATAGAACTATATCATTTGGAATATTCTATGTCCTGGAATGATTATTATTGATCATATATTGTCATTATTCAAGTTCAAATGATATCATTATCAACCTACTACTTACTTGTAACTATACGAAAATAAAAAAAAAACAAACAACAAAGGATTGATATACCTACCTGACTGTTGAATATATCTTGAAGTGTTTTGTAAATTTATGTCTTCTGTTGATAGACTACGTTGACTAAGATGAATATTTGAATGATGATGATGATGATGATGAGGTTGTTGTTGTCTTGGTGATCTTATATAATCACTTGTTATTTCTTCATCACTATGTGAAATATTTAAAATATGCTGTGAATTCTTAATTGATACATCTAAATTCAATGCTTCAATAACTGGTGGTAAACAACGACTTGATAGAAATACTACTGAATTATTATTATTATTATTATGAATATGTTTAATTTGTTCATTAAATGTTCTAGCTGAATTAACACTTAATACATTAATTTTTAATAATTTCTTCTTATGATTACAATTTATTGTTTGCATAGATGATATATTGTCATGGTGATTATCATTAATATTCATTGATTGTTTATCAATATTATTGACTTTTGAATTGATTTCATCAATAATCAATGTTTCTTGACTAATATTTTCATTTAATATAGTCATACAATCATTACTATTAATGATGTAATCATTACATAATCTATTAGTATTAGTATTATTATTATTATTACTTTGTTCTATTCTAGTATTCATTTCATTGGATCTAGTTACTTGTAATCTATTTGATAATAAACTCGATGTACTAGTTGTTTGTTTATCTGTTCTATTCAGTGTTAACATGGATTTATTTAATTGTTTCTGTTTTTTTGATTTTGGTTGTTGTTGGTGATTAGTTTTAAATAATTTTTGATGAATATGTGTAACTGATTTAAATTTACCAGAACGAAAATAATCACGAAATCCTTTACGACGTGGAGGTTCTTGAAACTGTTAAAAAAGTAAAATGATATTTTGTGTAAATTCATTATAATAAAATAACTAGTGAAGTCTAACTGTGTTGGACGGGAGGCAGTTACCTATTGATGATAATGAATGAGGTAGCAAAAACGTATCAAGAATTGGATGAATTAAAAAATATTAACCGTTGGGAGCTAGTCAGCTCAATGGTCTAATGGTAAAGTGTTTGTCATGGAACCTGAAGGTCCTGAATTCGATCCCTAATGAGGTAATGGATGCGCACTGCTATAAGAGTTCCATATTAGGATGAAACAATTGTTCACTCGTTTCAGGTGATCAGTGGTTGTCTAATTCAGATCGATTAGTGATAACAAAATTAATTTAAATGAATCTTGAAGAGTTATCACTAAGTTACATATGCATTCTATGAAGGCATACTAATTGATTATGTTAGACAGTTACAACGTAGAGCTTGGTACATGCGTACGTCAGTTCAAGTTGCCATACCTCAATTAGCAGATAGAGATTAAATTGTCGGATCGAATCCCAGAGTAGGGTAAGTAGTAAAAGAGTTAGTATAAATGGAAAGAAATAGAAATCGGAGATAAGATTTGGGAAAATATGATTCAGTAAAGAGAAAATTATGATAAGTTCAGAAACTTAGAATTTGAGGGAAGACAAGGAGTAGATGCACCTGCGCCATTGCCAACGATTTTGAGCCATATCACCCAAGGTCTCTAACCATTTATTACGAGTGTTACGCAGACCTCAACCAAGTAGTCTGCATCTATTGACATGGCTCAGCCCAACTGTCAATGACTTCATGGATTAGTGCCATGTTTTTGGTTTGGCCGCCCCTAGCTTTCTTCCAGTCTACTCCTACACCAGACAACATTGCTCGTCGACGTAGACGGTGGTCAGGCATACGTAACACATGTCCTAACCACCTCAGCTGATGAAGATTTACTACTTCATCAATAGACTTACCGTATCTATCTAGTACTCTATTCCTATCCCACGTATTGTTTAATCGGTGGTCTTAGCAAACACGAGTGATGCTTCGAGGACATCTATGATCGAATACCAGGAGCCTACGAATATCCTTTATCCTTAATTGTCACGTTTCACATCCATAAGATAGAACTGATCGGACTGCTGAGCAGTAAATGCGTCCTTTGGTCAGTAATCGAATGTCTCGCCTACGCTAAAGGTGACGCAAATTCCCAAATTCTAATCGGGCCTTATGTATACGCTAATTCGTTATGTAATCTATACCAATTAGACTTTAACGATTAATTTCAATTAATCAATTGATATTATTTCATCAATATAGAAATAATCACTTCGGTAAATCATCTGGAGTATGTCATAATGATGATATCATGGTAACTAAAAAACTTTGCAAAATCTCTCAAGTAATCAATCGTAGATAATTAATCGGTATCAGGGTTACTGTGAATTTGAACTGGAATTTCATACCATCGACATTATATCATAGATCCAACTTGTATTTTGGGCTAATGTTTAAGAATCACAGTTAGAATTTAAGCTTTTAATTTTAACAATATGATTTTGTAGGTATTACATATGAATTTAGATTAAGTAATAGACATCCTAGTAACAAGAAGTGTTGACCTAGTGAACCAAAAGGTTAATGTCAAATCTCATAAAATTGATGAAAACAGAATGTAAAATAGGAAAAAAAGAATGAAAAACGTAATGTTTTCAAACACTGTACCCAGTGTTTTACAAATGATTTTCTTGGAGTTTTGTCCGACCTTCAATTATATTCTGCACAACGTTATTCTACATTTCAGTCAGTCACATAAGACTACCGAACTTAATTAGGATAAACTTGTATATTCCCGTTGATTCGTTATAGACTGAAGCTGGTCAGTCATTGTTGCTATATGTGCATCTTGAGCGGATTGCCTCGATATAGCGGGTACATCCAGTTGATGAGTCCCAAATAGGACGAAACGCTTGTCCTGGATTCCACTTGCCAGTCATAATCCAACTACCAACTAAACTTTACCAGTTCTATAAAACTGAGTAAAACGTAAAGGAATTCCGGAATTAGAAGCGAAGTATATGAATTTGATGTAAATTTAGATTTTTAAGTTAAAATTTGGTTTATAACCTGATTGACATGAAGAAGAGCATTTCGTAATAGTTGTACTGTTGTTATATGGTAATACGGTTTTGCATCATTAGTGAAATAAACCATGTTATATTATGCCTTCCCCATATTAACATTGAGTAAAACGAGGTTTGTATTGTGAACTACATATATATGTGTATGGCTTATGAAGGGAACCACTATGGTAGGCATCAATCTATGGATGTGGTTGTTGTTGTTGTTGGTGGTGGTAGTTGTGGAGGGAATGGAGAGTAGGCATATTGTAATGAGTCTTTAATCCAAAATCTTTAAGTAATGACCTGATAACTTTTCAATTAAATGAATGCTCTTCTCATTATCATTGTTTCTGTGAATTAACAGAGTTTCCACTTCTATGAAATTATAATTCATTTATTCACTATGTAGAGTATTTATATCGCCCACGTAACATCATTATTTTTTCGTGATAATCTATTCAGCTATAAATATTGTCTTCGTATTGGCTTAAGGTAGTCAATGAATTGAGTAGATGTTTGGCCCATTCGTAAACTCAGGGTAGACATTGTAATTAACACATTTTCTCGTTCCTACACTGTACGTACCTTCAATACAAGGAGCTATCGCAATTATTTCATGAAGTATTTTCAAGTAGGAAAAGAGAAAATTCAATATAATTAGAATGTGTTCACACAAATTTGTCTGTACAGACTCAGGAATCTGATGGTGCACGAAGGTGTTTGACATGGGACACATTAGTTTCGAGTCCCACTGTGAACATCAACATGGATGCAAGTACATCCAGAGGACATGACGTGAGTCCTGGATTCCGCTAGACAGTCACAATCCAACTCAAACGGTTGTGATTTGCAACCATCCTAGGGAAAAAACATTCTAAAATAAGAACCACTTGAATTGTATTTATTGTTGACAAACAACCATTACAGTGTAAAACAAATCTTCAAAACAACCATAGCCTGTCGAACACATAATAACCTATTATCAGACAGAGACAAATAATACAGTCAAAACTATAGAAACGTTGCATACTATAAGAATCAGGATGGGTAAATGTACAATGGCTTCCTCATTGAACTAATAAAATGTAAGTTGAACAACACACTTTGTTGGTATAGCAACCCTCCATAGTTATGAATCATTTGTTGAATAGCTTAATAACATCCCTGATAACCAATTTCAAATGTTATACATTTAAGTTGGATTGTGACTGGCAAGTGGAATCCAGGAAGCGCGTTTCGTCCTATTTGGGACTCATCGGCTGGATATACCTGCATCCCAATGTTGATGTTCACACTGGAATTCGAACTCAGTCCGCTTCGTGTCAAACGCCACCGCGTTCACCACTAGACTACTATGTCCAGACGGGCATATATATATATATATAATTAGGATAAGCTTGTATTTTCCCGTTGATTTATATAACTTATGTAATAACGCTATATCGAGGCAATCCACTCAGGATGCACATATGTCAACAGAGACTGACCAGTTTCAGTCCATTACAAATCAACGGGAAAATACAAGCTTATCCTAATTACAATTTCAAATGTGTTTTAATCAATCAATTTATTTATTTATTCATTCACTGATATGCATAACGATTATCAAACATTAAACTAAATGATTGCCTTTTGCATGGCTTATAAGTACCTAAACTATTTAAGTAGTATTATGAAAATATATAGATATCTTGTATATTGTTAGGCTATTTGCATATATTAAGAAGTTGAGGTTACCTTAATCCTAATTAGTATTGGTTATTATTATCACTCCAATTGCTAATAACTTACATATTTAATAGGTTACTGACTATCTGAACTTCATAATAAACAAGTTGGTGCTTGAAGTAACATACACAGAACTTAAATGTCAATGTGAACGTTTATACTAGAATACCACTACTGACTACGGTTTTAAAGTATTGTAAATGTTTAAACTACTTCTTATAAATAAGTAGTATTTATGTTAAAGTTTACGATTTAATAACTTTTAATTGCATTTATTTCAGAAAATAAGTCGAATTAAATAGTCACAACAAGAATGTAGAATACGAAACTGTTATGCTGGGCGACTAAAGAAGAGTAATTAACTCTCAGAACTATGTCACAGAACATTATTTCAATTATTTTAACTGTCAGTGATGTAAGCATTTCATTTCTATCATTGTTACATTCCTCTTACCCTAACCATCCCGTTTAGTATATTCATTGTTCATATATATTGTCCCTTATTATGAATTACAGTTGATTAGTTGTGTATACGTTGCCCTATTTACTGCCACAATCTCTTTTGTTTAGTATTAATATAAAATTCCTAATTGGTTCAATGTGTGATCTGGTTTTGTGTACAAGGATGTTTGAAATACAATACGATTCTGCCTGGTTGGTGTATAGATCACTGGGGGGTGGGGGAACTGGTAGTGACGGGGTAGACGTATACGAGCACTGATAAGTAGTTAACAAAGTCATACACTATGTTTGCCATAGGTAGTAATTGGTACAGATATATTTTGAACATAACAGAAACAACTGTTATATTCTAGTTTATGCTTCTTATTAGGTCTTTGATATGCCGGGCACCTAATGAAGATTGGCTATCTTCGAGAACTGTGCTTTTGAACATCATTTCAACTAGTATAACTGTGGACAGTGTTGACATTTTGTTTCTATGACTGTCACGTTCCCCTTGCCCGGTTCTCTTGTTTCGTATATTTGCTCTTAGTATATTGTTTATTTACTATGATCTATGCTTACATAATTGTGTACACATTGTGACAGTCACCGCCACTCTTCCCTTTGTTCTATGCAAATGTTAGATTCTTGATTGGTTCACTGTGTGGTCTGATTTTATGTGTATATAAAAGCATGATTAAAATATAATACGTTCTCGGTTCTCAGTTCTTGCTCTCTCTGTCTTCCTGTTCTCAATTCTGGTTGTCCTATTGTCGGCCTTTGGGGGGGTGGGTGGGTGGGCTTAGGCCAATCGCACATTCTCAAAAAGGCACACATCTCATTGGTGTTCGCACACACCAACCCAAATTATCCCCTCCTCCTTCTTTTCTTCACAGCATAACAGTCTTCATCATCAATCTTAACAACAAATGAAGCCTATACTTTCTAGTTTTATGGTAAATGCTTTATCTTGAGACTGATCAGTTAGTATCTAATAGGTTAACATTTTAAACTTCAGTTAGTGACTGATATTGCACGAAAAAGACAATTCTTTAATTCAATGTGTCTCCTAATTACAAAGTTTCTACTAACTGTTGTTGCTAATAGAAACATTTCGTTAGTTGACTTATCTAGATTTATTCCATTTGAAAATAGATTCTCTTTACGCAATAGTATCTAAACACGAGAATACTTATACTGTATGCTTGCATAACATGGTCTCACTGAGCTAAGGAAATTCGGCGTCTTTCTGTGTTTGATCACTACTGTCTACAAAGAAGTGACGACATCCGATGGGAATTTCGAGTACTGTTGTGCATTCGGATGGAATGATGACAACTTCATTGGTGATATCATCTTAAAACACCGAATTTGATGGATTGATCATGTTATGTGAATGTCAACCCAGTAGCGTCCATATGGTGCTTCATTTACTGACGCTACGACTAGTTGGGAAAATCGGAGAGGTAGTCAGTTCATGGTAAAGCCTCATTGAATGAGAAAAGCTTGTATGGGACAGTCAGCTGTTGGTCCATTTCAAATTTCTGGTTAGGGGCCTAGAAACGGTACAACTCAGTGACTTCACACCTTATCAGATATGACGCAGTTTCCTATTGAAATCTTTATAATAATGTGATAATTCCACTCAGTCGGAATAAAGTCTTCTTGTTTATATTCCAGACATTATGTGTTTAAACTAACAGTAGTAATAATCCAGTCGCGAAGTACGAATAAATTGAATAGATATCGACCACTACTAACATACGTAGATTGGATATTCAGGTAAAAAATTAAAGTTCACAGTATTTCGAATCTATTTATTGTGCTATTTAGTTACTTACAACTAAGCTACATGCGATTTGACATTCAGTAACTATGATGCTTGTATAGTAAGCTTGTAAACCGTACACAAAAACATTGGCAACTGTTATATGTGTTCTCTTTCCAGAATTAATGTAACCGTTATCATGTTCCGATTATCCTGAACTCGGTACACAACTCCTCTAATTCAGCCTCTAATATACCTCGTATTTCCTGTTATTAACATGTCCATCATCATCAGCAGCAACGTAGAACGGAGAACAAACGCATGTAGGTTCAAGATGCCATACCACACTAGCACTACGACAATATTGAGGTAACGTATAGACAGAATACAAGAGGGAAGAGTAAAGTAAAGATGTCTAGAAAATAACAATAGAATTCAAGATTTTGATGAGGTTAAAGAGTGAATACACTTGCGCCACTGTGACTGATTCTGAGCCACGTCGCCTAGTGTCTCCAGCCATTTGTTGCGATCATCACGCGGACCCCAACCAGGTAGTCTACATCTACCTACATGGCTTAGACCAGTAGTCAAGGACTTCATGGACTGATTCCATGTTTTAGTTTGGCCGCCCCTTACCTTCTTCCATCCTACTTCAGCCCTAGCCAACATCGCGCGACGAGGTAGACGGTGGTCGGGCATGCGCAATACATATCCTAGCCATCTCAGTCGATGAAGGTTAATGACCTCTTCGACTGATCTAACGTGTTTCCCAAGAACCTCTTGTCTAACCTCACTATTACTAATCCGGTTATTCCATGATATACGAGCGATGTTACGAAGATTACTATGGTCAAATATCTGGGGACGACGCATATCTTGAGTTTTGATGGCCCACGTTTCGCAGCCATATGTTAAAATGGCGTGGAGTGCTGCGCAGTACACCCGGACTTTCGTTAAGACACGGATATCTCGTCTGCGCCACAAGTGCTGTAGATTGGCAAATGCCATTCGGGCTTTCTGGATCCGCGCTAAGATTTCGTCAACATGTCCAGTGTATATGATGTTGAACAGCGATTGTTTTTACACAATAAATGACTTCCTCGTGGCACTCATTCGTCAACACTCTATGGAAGCTTTTTATTTATTCAGCTGTCGTGTATTAACTAATCAAGGTTTTTTCAAATTTATAAACCCTTATTCATTGGACAAACTATAAAGGCTCGTTTTTTATCACATCAACAAGATACACATTAAATGTTAGTATGAAGAGAATTCCACACTAGAACGAAACAGCTCTCCAGTACTCCCTTGTTGTGAATGTTACCCTGCTAACATCAATCTGTGATATATTCAATCAAATAAAATATATAAATATCATAGATTAACTTACTAATGTTGAAGTATTTTTGGTAACAGACACTACAGCTGTATTACATATAGCTAATGCTAGAAAATAGTCTTGAATACGTATTTCATCAGTTAATAAATATCGATTAGAAGAATTCTTCTGAGATTCATGTACAGTTGAAGTATAATGGTTATTATTTGTAGTATTAGATAGTTCTTCGTTATTTTCTTGTTGTTTACTTTCATATCTTTGAAAATCAGCATCAATATGTAGATGTTGTTTAGATGATGATGATGATGATGATGATAATGATGAGGATGAAGATGATAATGATGATGATGATGATGATGATGTTCGATGATTTGTTAAATATGACGAGAAATCATCATTATCCATATTGTTATGACTAGTTGATGGAATTGAATTAGATTGTTGTATTGACTTGTTATTTAATTGTTTCAATGATGAAACTTTCTTTGAATTATCTTCAGTAAAATGAAATTCATCATTATGGATAGTTTTATGATGATATGCAAAAATACTTTTATTCTCTAATAGATTTCTTAGAGTATTCAATTTTGTTATTGTATGATCCTAAAAAGTATATAGAGATCAATGTCAAATGAATTAGATTACATAATTGTCAATAAACAGAAACTAGAAAGTTATGTTATCTTAGTTATGAAGTTGTTTGTCGATGCATATTCACGGTCTTACCATGGAATGAAGCTTAGAATCGTTATGTTTAGCTATTACATCAGACCAATAAATCACTAAATCGAATGATAGTCAATAATTGATATTGTTAACTCCATCAATATGAGATAAATTTACATGACCATATTTATAAGTCCTCAACAAGTAACTGTCTCACATCAGACATGATTGGAATTGACTGATTAAGTCTTTGAAATAGAACTTGAAAAATTACTACTAGAATTTAGTTATCAGTATGTTGATATTCAGATAATACAAGCATTAAACTATTCTATGGACTAAAGAAGTGAATACTTTCACATATCTGGGAAGCATCATCAATGAATAAGGAGGGTCCGATGCAGGTGTAAAGACAAGGATTGGCAAAGCCAGGGCAGCATTCCTACAGTTGAAAAACATTTGGAACTCAAAACAAATATTAACTAACCTCAAAGTCACACTCTTCAATTCGAACGTGAAGACAGTCCTGCTCTATGAAGCTGAAACTTGGAGAATTACTGCAAACATCATCAGACGGATACAAGTATTTATAAACAATTGCCTACACAAGATACTGAATGTCAGTTGGGCGGAAATCATCAGTAGCAGCTTACTATGGGAGAGGACAAACCAACTTCCAGTAGCCTCAGAGGAAATTAGGAAAAGACATTGGAAATGGATAGAACATACATTGCGGAGACCATCAGACTGCATCACGAGACAAGCATTAACATGAAATCCTGTTGGGAAACGGAAAAGAGGAACGCCAAATAACACTCTGCGTCGAGAATTGGAAGCAGACATTAGACGGGTGAACAGCAACTGGAAACAATTGGAAAGGATCACTCAGGACAGAGTTAAATGGAGAACCCTGGTAAGCGGCCTATGCTCCTCAGCGAGGAGTAACGGGCATAAATGAAATGAATGATATAGCTAAAGTGTTTAGTCAACATCAGTAATTAGTGTTGTTGGAAACATGTATAAATATTCATATTGGCTATATCTCCATGATATTTATGATGACGGCACAAAACATTTGGAATCACAACCTATGAAGTTTTGTACAGCATGTTATTGAAATACTCCTCGCTATTTTACATCTCTTCATTACTTACTAACTATGATATTTGTATTGCTTAAGTTGTAGACTTTGCATTAACTCATTACTCATTGTCATACCAATTCTCAGTCTCGAGTTATTGTGATTTTACTATGAACCTGTTTTACATACGAAACACACCTCTCCTTTATGTTAGTCTTTAATACATTTTGTTCTTCTTATTACAGTTTCAACTATAATGTGTTACATTAGACCGTTTGTTTATATTCAATAGACGACTTGGTACTGTTGCCTACTTTCAGGTGTTTTGTTTGGTTACCTCCTGACTTTGAGAGAGATTAGTTACACTGGTTCCAATCTACTAATCAGTGTCTGCGAAATCAGGTGGTATCGATTACCCTAATAGTCTGTTCTAAACACAAGATCACTGTTACGCTTATCTCGGCTGTCTCATATATTACCTTTACAGCAACATCTTCTAAGGTTATTTCAATGTTTTATTTTGGGATGCTTTTCGAGATAATGGAAATTTTATTTTGATTAACATATTTGATGTGTAGATTCCTATTCACTTACTGTTATGCAGTTTGGTAAATAGCACTTAACATCTTTAAGATAAGTGTAATCTTATCCATTTGAATATCAACACTTCTCTCTAAAAAGAATGCCTGGTTTCGTTAATTCTACTACCTTTTCTATTGTGCCACTTCATTTAATTGAATCGTGTGTTTATTCACAAAAGGTTTCGATAAGTTAGCTGAAGAAAACTTCGAATTAATGTTTTGTGTTAGGTGACACTTGTCAAAAGGACGCATTTTAAATTTAACGAGGATTGATATTTTATGGGTAATCTGAAGCAGAATCACAGTCTGCAACCGATACCATCGAACTATTTGTGTTGCAATTGACCTGTAGGGCTAAAATTTATTCATTAGCTTAGTAAATAAGAAATGACTAGTTTGGCATGTATCTTTAGTGTATGCAGTAATTTTATTCATCGAATCCGACAGAGGATGTAGTTTCCTCAAAAACTTCTCACATAGTTCACTTGATGTGAAGTTATATAGACAAATGAATATAATTCAACCTAATCAACAGTACTAAATTTATACTAAGGAATACAGAAGCATAACTACGTTGTACTTAGGATAGATTGACATTAGATGGGTTACAATAGAGGATTAGCACAGGCGTTGGAATCGACGTTTCCAAGTCAAATCACTTCACTGTATGGTATGACGATCATCTAATCCGATTATTGATATCAACGTAAGTGAACTCAATCTGCATAGCATTCATATTAAAAGGAATGTTTCTCCGAAATTTAATAAACTACATTTCTACTTACAATCAATTCGTAATATATTACGTAACTTCAGGTTGTTGCTAGTAATGGGTCATTGCTAAACGTCTATCATCGTTGGCTGGATGTACCTGCGAACTAAGTTCATTTAGTGCTAAACGCCACCGTGATCATCACTAGGATACTGTGTCCATAGGACGCGAGGCGCGTCCTGGATTCTGAGTGCTAGTCACAAAGCAACTTAGATGCAATACTTGCACTTTATAGCTATATCGAGTCAATCTGTTAAGGATGCACATATAGCAACAAAGTCTGACCGGCTTCAGTCCATAGCAAATCAACGGAAAGATACAAACTGATTCTAATTACAAATATACTCGTTGTACAAGTGTGACTGCCGGAGCTCAGTAGTCTAGTGATGAGCCCAGTTGCGTTTGATGCGAAACGGGCTGAGTTTGAATCCTGGTGTGAATATCAACATTGAAACGCAGGTACATCCAACCAATGAACCCCAAATAGGAAGAAATGCGTATCCTTGATTCCGCTTGCCAATCACAATCCAACTTAAACAATACTTGAATTTAAAAAAAACTTTTAACACCTCTCAACCGTTCAACAAATAATAAATGTAAGAATATAAATATTACACAACTTATGAAATTTATTTTCTTGAGTATTGCTTCGTGACTGTTTAGTTCAAGTCTCAAAATAGGTTTAACGCAACTGTGCTAGTTTTTCACTGGTTCTTCAGTGGTAGAATACATTTTTACGTTTAACTATATTCCAAGATTTAAAGATGATATCATGAATTGACCTGAATTCGACGACCATTAAGAGACACTCCTCAATAGCGTATGTAGCATGTCCTCTAAACTCTATACGTGGTAAGGACATGATATGTGCACTATTAACAATTTCTGTAGTAGAATTAAAAAGACATCCATTACTTACTGGTTTTCAATGGTTGCTTAACCTGAACCGATTCGCAATATCGAGTTCCAAATCAACAGTCTATACAACATTCAGTCAGATACCAGGGAGAAGTAGACAGCTGTTTTGATCTAATATGGAACTCCTCGACAGGGCATACTCTCAGATTCTGAAAGGGAATCAAACCCCAGTATTTTGAAGCCCTACCAAGAACGCTTGACTATATACACCACTGGACCAGTCAAGGATCAATATTGGAATTCTCACTATCAGCTGTGCTCAACTGACATTATGAACTACTTGACAAGAAGTATTTAATACACATAAATATAAACCTAATCTATACTAAGTGTATTTTATGAATAATCTGAAATTGAAATATTTTAATTCAAAAGATTATTTATTGTATAAAGTAACATACTGGTGATGAAGTTCTACTGAATCGTTCGTTATTTTCATAATCGTCATCTACAAAATACAAATATAAATTCAATAAACAAGATAACATTCAGTACTTGAACAATTAACTGAATACTATATAATTTATAAGTAGTGTTTATTCAACATGTTTGGTTATATTTATTCTAATAACTTTTGTTTAGTTGTGATAGTATCTACTTATCCTTTCTTTCTCCTCATTTGGTACCGTGTGTTATATTCTGATAGTCTTTCAAATGTTTGTTGCTTCTTGAATTATGTGATGTTGATCACTGTGGTGGTTGCCTATTCAAACAATCGACAATGCTTACTGCTTACTGTTATTCAACTAAAATTTGATTGCCATTTGTTATGTCGGACCACTAAAGAAGAGTGAAAGAACTTCTAGAACTGTATTTTAAAGGACTAATTCATTTATTCTGCTCCTGTGTAATGTAAACATTACATTTTTATTATTGTTAAGTTCCTCTTACTCTGTCCTCCAGTTTAGTATATTTGCTGTCATTGTATTGTCTCTTATTATGGACTATAGTTAATTAGATGTGTACAAGTTTCCCCCCCCCCATTCACTGCCACAATCTCTTCTGTTTTGTATTAATGTAAAATCTCTAATTGGTTTGCTGTGTGGTCTGAATTTGTGTATATATAAAGGCATGATTAAAGTACAATATGACCGGCAATTCGACTGGGTTGGATTGTGTCTGGTTGTCTCGTAGCTGCTGTCTTCTCTATTCCGACTTCGGGGGGACTGGTAGTCGTGGGGCTGAAGTGTCCGTATTTATTTTTCAATACATAACACCATTGACTACCGAATAATTGATACAGGTTATAACGTATATAATTAAGTAATCACTTTGAATATCAAACTTATTGATTAGATAACGATGTGTTGTCTCCATGGAATCTTGCTATCGGTCCAATCTATGTAGTTGTCTAAAGTAAAGTAAACTGATATAAACGCTTATTTAGTGTATGAGTTTGTCATAGCTATTACTTTATACGTTTCTAAATTATTTCATTCATGAATGTTGTTATTTAAATTCTACAAGTACTAAATGTGGTAGACTTAATGACTTATTTCAACTTGAATGTTTCAATCAATCAATGCCTGTTACTCCAAGTGGAGCATAGACCGCCCACCAGCATTCTCCAACCAACTCTGTCCTGAGCTTTCCGTTCTAGCTCTTCCCAAGTGCTGTTCATTCTCTTCATGTCTGTTTCCAATTCCCGACGCAATGTGTTCCTGGGTCTTCCTCTGTTTCTGTGGCCTTTAGGATTCCAAATCAGTGCTTGTCTTGTGACACAGTTTGATGGTTTCCTCAGTGTGTGTCCAATCCATCTCCAGCGTCTTTTCCTAATTTCTTCCTCAACTGGAAGTTGATTAGTTCTCTGCCACAACAGGTTGTTGTTGATGGTATCTGGCCAACAGATCCGAAGAATCCTACGCAGACAGTTGTTTTTAAATACTTGTATCTTCTGTAGGATACTTTTCGTAGTTCTCCAAGTTTCAGCTTCATACAACAGGACTGTCTTCACATTTGTGTTGAAAATTTTGATTTTTATATTGACTGACAGTTGGTTTGAGTTCCAGATATTTTTCAGTTGTAGAAATGCTGCTCTTGCCTTACCAATCCGCGCCTTCACATCCGAATCAGACCCTCCTTGTTTGTCGATGATGCTGCCCAAATATGTAAAGGTTTCAACGTCTTCCAGAATTTCTCCGTCAAGTGCTTGATTGAAGAAAATCATTCAATGATCAACAAAAGTGAAATCTACAAATCTTATACGATAAATTTAAAATTTAAAATTGTTTTTGATTAGCATCTATTAATGAAATTGATAAATAAGTAGTATTAACATGAAATTATGACTAAAATATGCTTCAGTTTCAGAATGTAATGTAATCGTTATCATGATACGATTATTCTGAAGTCGGTACACAACTCTTCTAATTCAGTCTCTAATATACTTCGTATTTCGTGTTACTAACTGTTATGTATTGAAAAATAAATACTCTGTTCCCTTGATAACTGCCAACCAGATTACGGACACATCAACCCCACGACTACCAGTCCCCCGAAGTCGGAATAGAGAAGACAGCAGCTACGAGACAACCAGACACAATCCAACCCAGTCGAATTGCCGGTCATATTGTACTTTAATCATGCCTTTATATATACACAAATTCAGACCACACAGCAAACCAATTAGAGATTTTACATTAATACAAAACAGAAGAGATTGTGGTAGTGAATGGGAAGGGGTAGCTTGTACACAACTAATTAAATATAGTTCATAATGAGAGACAATATGCTAATAATAAATATACCAAAAGGGAGGATAGAGTAAAAGGAACATAACAACAATAGAAATGTAATGTTTACATTACACACATTACAGTTCTGGAAGTTTTCCACTCTTTTTTAATGGTCCCACATAATACTAACATGTCCAGTTTATATGATGTTGAACAGCAATTGTTTTTACACAATAAATAACATACTCGTGACACTCATTCGCCAGTGATTGTTTTTACTATCCAAGCCTCTGTGGAAGTCTTTAATCAATCAGGTATCGTGTTAACCAATCAGGGTTTTTTTTTAATTTACCAAGTCGTACTTAATTGGCTCTTATTCTCAAGGCAAGTGCATGGTCATTCCAAGTTCCTACAGTGAAAATTTACTTCTCATCATCTTAATTATGTTCCACAATTTACTGATAGAATATAAACTATATTCAAGAAGTTAATGTTTATCTTAAACTATATTCAACATCAAACAAGACTTTCAAAATGTTCCAAGATGGTTATTTTTGTGGATATTGGTAATTTTAGTTGATTGAATATGTCACAAATTGATGTTGGTAGAGTACCACTGTCGCGCTATATATCACAAATTGATGGGATCGAAAATTCTACGATTAGATGCTGACCCAGTTGTGGAGTGGGTTAAGTGTTCGCCATAAACCTGAAGCTCCTAGTTCAAAATCTGGGTTACATACGGCTGTGGAGTTCCACAATAGAATGAAACAGCTATTCAATGCTCCCTGGTTTTCAGTAGTATCCTGCCAACATCAATCTGTGACATATTTAATCAGCTAAAGTGTAGTTAAGTCATACATTGTAAAAATGAACGATAATTGTTCAGCTTATCCATATGAAGGGGAAACACATACCTGAAAAAGTAGTAGTAACCATGGCAAGATAGAACAGTTTTATTGAAATCAATATTAAAGTATAAGGAATTAAAGGAAAAACCAAATGTGATAGCAGTTAGAAACGTCATCATAATAAAATACATAAAGAATAATGGTCAAGGTAAATTCAACGGGTTGAACGTGCTGTTTCTAAACGCAGAGATCGGGTTTGAACTGATGGATTTCTAAGGCTTTAATAGTGCAAAGGATATTCATTAGTGCTCCCTTTGAGGTCAGTCGTTTCACATTATAGATAAAATTGAAGGACGATTATCAAGGAGTAATGTGACCTAAGTTACTAAAATGTTCTTGTATTGAGCTTGTAACTGATTTCAATCGTCTCTCGGGAGCCATGTCGGATAGTCTTTTGAGATGCTTTTGGAAGTGGTTTGCTGTAAGTAGCCAATATAATAAGCACCACAATCAGCCAAAAAATCGAGCCGTGTTACCCAACGTCGAGCAGAGGCCACAGACCAGTATTCTTCAACTAATATTTTCCAAGGCTCTCCTTTCCATCCAGTTCTTCTAAGGTGCTGTTCATTCATTTCATTCCTGCCTCCGATTCCCTGCTCAATATGTTCTTTGGTCTTCCTTTTTTTAACCTCCAAGTTAGTGCTTGTCTGGCGACGTTCTTTGATTTCCTCGATGTGTATCCTATCCACCTTCAGCGTCATTTCCTAATTTGCTTCTTGACCGGATTTTGTTTGGTTTGTTCTCTGCCACAGAAGGTTGTTATTGACGGTATCTGGTCAATGGATCCAAAGAATCTTGAGCAAACAGCTGTTTATAAATAGTTCTATCCTTTGAAAAATGCTTTTTTCAGTTCTCAAAGTTTCCGCTCCATAGAACAAAACATTTTTGACGTTTGTATTAAAAATTCCACTTTTGATATTATTTGACATCTGGTTTGAGTTTCGGATGTTTTTCACTTGTAGAAATGCCGCCTTTACCTTGCCAATCCGTGCCTTTACATTTGCATCAGATCCTCCTTGCTTATCTATGATGCTGTTCAAGTATGTAAAGGTTTCTACACCTTCTGGTGTTTCTCCATCAAGTGTAATTGGATTGGTGCTTGTTGTTTTGTATCTAAGGATCATGCTTTTCCTTTTGTGCATGTTGAGGCCTACTGCTGCCGAGGCTACTGCTACAATGTCCGTCTAGTTGCATCCATGTTGTCCACTGTATTCTATGCTTAAACTTGAGATATTGCAGTTTTCATAATCCAGTCAACTATCAGCTGAAAGAGAAAGGGCAAAAGTAAGCAGCCCTATCTGACACTAGTCTTCACTTCGAATTAATCTGTGAGCTGCCCTCTATGCATGTTTTTACAGTATAGTCCATAACAAGCACCACAAGAGCAAATACATTTGAAATCCGAATTCTCCACACTTAATTCAAACCATTTTTCATACCCACAGACAATTAACAAACAAACACACACATGTTTCATTGTAAGTCACCTTGACCTGAGTGTTGACATGACTTCAACATGATCAAAATTATAATTTCTTTGTACTGAATATCATGATTTGGATTTGTTCTACTGTATTATTTACACTTACGATAATGATAGTCGATTATTTACTCGCTGCTTGAAAGAAGTGTCTTACACTAAGTTACGATCTCTACTTCATGGTTTTCAATGGTACCCTGCAAACATCAATCTGTGATGTATTAAATCAATTAGAAATGCCAGTCATCACAAAAATAGTCATCTCAATTCAATTACAATAATCAGGTCACTAGTGACTAAATTCAGGATGCTCTTGAATCTCTAGTGATAAATTGTGACTGATGAAGTTCAGGTTTGTAGAGAGTAAACAGTTATCGCCAATGACAACAAATGATCATCGCGCTATATATTGCAAGTTGATAAAAGTGGTAATTCTATCTCTCGATGTCTGTTCAGGGGTTCAGAGGGTTATGTCTTTGTCAACCTAAAACCCACAGGGTTGAAGCTGTGAAGAGTTCCATACTAGAACGAAACGGTTGTCTAGTATTTCGTGATTTTCAACGGTACCCTGTCTATATCATTCTGTGGCATATACAATCAAATAAATATATCCTACTTTAGTAGTCTACACTATCAATTAGATAAAGTTTATATAATTTAAAAGTGTTTGTAACTCTCATTTGTTATTATTACTCGATTGAAATGGATTATCTTTCATTGATAAATTCAATTCCTTAAATGAATATTATCAACGTAAGTGTTACAGGTACACCTAGTCGATCAGTCTCAAATAAAACGAAGCGTCCGTTTCCTAGTCATAACCCAACTCTTACATTACTTATGAACTATTGTAATATCGAGGCAATCCGCCCAGGATGTATATATAGCAGTAGAGGTTAACCAGTTTCAGTTCATGACTAATCAACATGAAGAAACAAGCTTAACCTAATTTACTGAACCATTGAAAATAACAAATAAATATTATATTGAACTGATTTTAGGTGTTTTAAAGATTGTAGATTTTAATGTCATTAATAGTTTAAGTTAGACAATTTATGTACCAGAGAAACTCGTCAACATCATCCAGAACTCTTACGACGGAACACAGTGCAAAACTGTGCATGGAGGACAACTGACAAATGCATTCTCAGTGAGGACCGGAGTCAGACAAGGTTGCCTGCTCTCACCTTTTCTCTTCCCCATAGTAGTTGACTGGATCATGAGACCTCCACATCTAAGTAAGTAAGTAAGTAAGTAAGTAAGTAAGTAAGTAAGTAAGTAAGTAAGTAAGTAAGTAAGTAAGTAAGTAAGTAAGTAAGTAAGTAAGTAAGTAAGTAAGTAAGTAAGTAAGTAAGTAAGTAAGTAAGTAAGTAAGTAAGTAAGTAAGTAAGTAAGTAAGTAAGTAAGTAAGTAAGTAAGTAAGTAAGTAAGTAAGTAAGTAAGTAAGTAAGTAAGTAAGTAAGTAAGTAAGTAAGTAAGTAAGTAAGTAAGTAAGTAAGTAAGTAAGTAAGTAAGTAAGTAAGTAAGTAAGTAAGTAAGTAAGTAAGTAAGTAAGTAAGTAAGTAAGTAAGTAAGTAAGTAAGTAAGTAAGTAAGTAAGTAAGTAAGTAAGTAAGTAAGTAAGTAAGTAAGTAAGTAAGTAAGTAAGTAAGTAAGTAAGTAAGTAAGTAAGTAAGTAAGTAAGTAAGTAAGTAAGTAAGTAAGTAAGTAAGTAAGTAAGTAAGTAAGTAAGTAAGTAAGTAAGTAAGTAAGTAAGTAAGTAAGTAAGTAAGTAAGTAAGTAAGTAAGTAAGTAAGTAAGTAAGTAAGTAAGTAAGTAAGTAAGTAAGTAAGTAAGTAAGTAAGTAAGTAAGTAAGTAAGTAAGTAAGTAAGTAAGTAAGTAAGTAAGTAAGTAAGTAAGTAAGTAAGTAAGTAAGTAAGTAAGTAAGTAAGTAAGTAAGTAAGTAAGTAAGTAAGTAAGTAAGTAAGTAAGTAAGTAAGTAAGTAAGTAAGTAAGTAAGTAAGTAAGTAAGTAAGTAAGTAAGTAAGTAAGTAAGTAAGTAAGTAAGTAAGTAAGTAAGTAAGTAAGTAAGTAAGTAAGTAAGTAAGTAAGTAAGTAAGTAAGTAAGTAAGTAAGTAAGTAAGTAAGTAAGTAAGTAAGTAAGTAAGTAAGTAAGTAAGTAAGTAAGTAAGTAAGTAAGTAAGTAAGTAAGTAAGTAAGTAAGTAAGTAAGTAAGTAAGTAAGTAAGTAAGTAAGTAAGTAAGTAAGTAAGTAAGTAAGTAAGTAAGTAAGTAAGTAAGTAAGTAAGTAAGTAAGTAAGTAAGTAAGTAAGTAAGTAAGTAAGTAAGTAAGTAAGTAAGTAAGTAAGTAAGTAAGTAAGTAAGTAAGTAAGTAAGTAAGTAAGTAAGTAAGTAAGTAAGTAAGTAAGTAAGTAAGTAAGTAAGTAAGTAAGTAAGTAAGTAAGTAAGTAAGTAAGTAAGTAAGTAAGTAAGTAAGTAAGTAAGTAAGTAAGTAAGTAAGTAAGTAAGTAAGTAAGTAAGTAAGTAAGTAAGTAAGTAAGTAAGTAAGTAAGTAAGTAAGTAAGTAAGTAAGTAAGTAAGTAAGTAAGTAAGTAAGTAAGTAAGTAAGTAAGTAAGTAAGTAAGTAAGTAAGTAAGTAAGTAAGTAAGTAAGTAAGTAAGTAAGTAAGTAAGTAAGTAAGTAAGTAAGTAAGTAAGTAAGTAAGTAAGTAAGTAAGTAAGTAAGTAAGTAAGTAAGTAAGTAAGTAAGTAAGTAAGTAAGTAAGTAAGTAAGTAAGTAAGTAAGTAAGTAAGTAAGTAAGTAAGTAAGTAAGTAAGTAAGTAAGTAAGTAAGTAAGTAAGTAAGTAAGTAAGTAAGTAAGTAAGTAAGTAAGTAAGTAAGTAAGTAAGTAAGTAAGTAAGTAAGTAAGTAAGTAAGTAAGTAAGTAAGTAAGTAAGTAAGTAAGTAAGTAAGTAAGTAAGTAAGTAAGTAAGTAAGTAAGTAAGTAAGTAAGTAAGTAAGTAAGTAAGTAAGTAAGTAAGTAAGTAAGTAAGTAAGTAAGTAAGTAAGTAAGTAAGTAAGTAAGTAAGTAAGTAAGTAAGTAAGTAAGTAAGTAAGTAAGTAAGTAAGTAAGTAAGTAAGTAAGTAAGTAAGTAAGTAAGTAAGTAAGTAAGTAAGTAAGTAAGTAAGTAAGTAAGTAAGTAAGTAAGTAAGTAAGTAAGTAAGTAAGTAAGTAAGTAAGTAAGTAAGTAAGTAAGTAAGTAAGTAAGTAAGTAAGTAAGTAAGTAAGTAAGTAAGTAAGTAAGTAAGTAAGTAAGTAAGTAAGTAAGTAAGTAAGTAAGTAAGTAAGTAAGTAAGTAAGTAAGTAAGTAAGTAAGTAAGTAAGTAAGTAAGTAAGTAAGTAAGTAAGTAAGTAAGTAAGTAAGTAAGTAAGTAAGTAAGTAAGTAAGTAAGTAAGTAAGTAAGTAAGTAAGTAAGTAAGTAAGTAAGTAAGTAAGTAAGTAAGTAAGTAAGTAAGTAAGTAAGTAAATAAGTAATTTAATCGATTTAAATAGATATCATCATCTGATGAGCATCGTATTAGACGAAACCTTTTTTAGTAAATATGAATATTATAATTAAAGATTAATTATATATATATATATATATATATATATATATATATATATATATATATATATATATATATATATATATATATATATATATATATATATATATATATATATATATATATATATATATATATATATATATATATATATATATATATATATATATATATATATATATATATATATATATATATATATATATATATATATATATATATATATATATATATATATATATATATATATATATATATATATATATATATATATATATATATATATATATATATATATATATATATATATATATATATATATATATATATATATATATATATATATATATATATATATATATATATATATATATATATATATATATATATATATATATATATATATATATATATATATATATATATATATATATATATATATATATATATATATATATATATATATATATATATATATATATATATATATATATATATATATATATATATATATATATATATATATATATATATATATATATATATATATATATATATATATATATATATATATATATATATATATATATATATATATATATATATATATATATATATATATATATATATATATATATATATATATATATATATATATATATATATATATATATATATATATATATATATATATATATATATATATATATATATATATATATATATATATATATATATATATATATATATATATATATATATATATATATATATATATATATATATATATATATATATATATATATATATATATATATATATATATATATATATATATATATATATATATATATATATATATATATATATATATATATATATATATATATATATATATATATATATATATATATATATATATATATATATATATATATATATATATATATATATATATATATATATATATATATATATATATATATATATATATATATATATATATATATATATATATATATATATATATATATATATATATATATATATATATATATATATATATATATATATATATATATATATATATATATATATATATATATATATATATATATATATATATATATATATATATATATATATATATATATATATATATATATATATATATATATATATATATATATATATATATATATATATATATATATATATATATATATATATATATATATATATATATATATATATATATATATATATATATATATATATATATATATATATAAGTTAGTTTAATTGGGATGGTTATTTTTGTGAAAGCCCCTAATATGTGGAATCTGGGGTACGCACTACTGAAGAGTTTCACACTAGAACGAAACAACTGTCCAGTGCTCCTTTGTTGTCAATGGTGTATCTTGCCAACATCAATCTGTGATCTATTCAATCAAATAAGATATAAGTAATAATACTTCTTAAGTATAGATAATGATACTATTGAGTTTATGATGTGAAAATGAGAGAGAGGAGAGGATGGGGATGATTTGGGTTGGTGGATGCGAATACCAATGAGATGTGTGCCTAATTGAGAATGTGCGATTGACCTAAGCCCATTCACCCCCCAGGACGACAATAGGAAAACCAGAATTGAGAACAGGAAGGCAGAGAGAGCGAGAACTGAGAACTGAGAACGTATTCTATTTAATCATGCCTTCATATATACATAGAGTCAGACCACACAGTGAATCAATCGAGAATGTAACATTTGTATAGAACAAAGGAAGAGTGGCGGTGAATGTCACAACGTGTACACAATTAAGTAAGCATAGTTCATAGTAAATAAACAACATACTAAGAGCAAATATACGAAACAAGAGAACCGGTCAAGGGGAACGTAACAGTCATAGAAATGAAATGTAACACTGTCCACAGTTATAATAATTGAAATGATGTTCAAAAGCACAGTTCTCGAAGATAGCCAATCTTCATTAGGTGCCCGGCATATCACTACTATATGAAAGTATACTTAGTGGAATAATCATTTTTCTTTGTAGATACCTACTATCTTAGTCAACTGATGAAATTGTACTTTAAAGTGTATAGAAATATAATAATGATTATAATGTTTATATTAAAGACGGAAAAGAGGAAGGCCAGAAAACACACTTCGTCGAGAATTGGAAACAGACATTAAAAGGATGAATAGCAACTGGAAACAATTGGAAAGGATTGCTGAGGACAGAGTAAAATGCAGAATCCTGGTGATCGGCCTATGCTTCTCAGCGAGGAGTAACGGGCATAAGTAAGTAAGTAAGTAAGTAAGTAAATAAGTAATTTAATCGATTTAAATAGATATCATCATCTGATGAGCATCGTATTAGACGAAACCTTTTTTAGTAAATATGAATATTATAATTAAAAGATTAATTAAATATAAACTAACCATCATTTGCATTATAATCATTACCATTAATACTAGCACGTTGAAATTTCATTTTATTCTCAGTTAATGTACCAGTTTTATCTGTGAATACATATTCAATTTGACCTAAATCTTCTGGTATATTAAATGCTCTTATTTCAATACGTTGATTTAAATTATCATCATATAATTGTAAATCATTATTCATATGCCATACTTGATGCATTTTAACAAATTCAATTGTAATATACAATGGTAATGGAATAATAGTCTAAAATAGAGAAATATGCGAATATATATATATATATATAAGTTAGTTTAATTGGGATGGTTATTTTTGTGAAAGCCCCTAATATGTGGAATCTGGGGTACGCACTACTGAAGAGTTTCACACTAGAACGAAACAACTGTCCAGTGCTCCTTTGTTGTCAATGGTGTATCTTGCCAACATCAATCTGTGATCTATTCAATCAAATAAGATATAAGTTAATTAATAATGCTTAAGTATATGATAATGATATCTATTAGTTATGATGTGAAAATGAGAGAGAGGAGAGGATGGGGATGATTTGGGTTGGTGGATGCGAATACCAATGAGATGTGTGCCTAATTGAGAATGTGCGATTGACCTAAGCCCATTCACCCCCCAGGACGACAATAGGAAAACCAGAATTGAGAACAGGAAGGCAGAGAGAGCGAGAACTGAGAACTGAGAACGTATTCTATTTTAATCATGCCTTCATATATACATAGAGTCAGACCACACAGTGAATCAATCGAGAATGTAACATTTGTATAGAACAAAGGGAAGAGTGGCGGTGAATGTCACAACGTGTACACAATTAAGTAAGCATAGTTCATAGTAAATAAACAACATACTAAGAGCAAATATACGAAACAAGAGAACCGGTCAAGGGGAACGTAACAGTCATAGAAATGAAATGTTAACACTGTCCACAGTTATAATAATTGAAATGATGTTCAAAAGCACAGTTCTCGAAGATAGCCAATCTTCATTAGGTGCCCGGCATATCACTACTATATGAAAAGTATACTTAGTGGAATAATCATTTTTCTTTGTAGATACCTACTATCTTAGTCAACTGATGAAATTGTACTTTAAAGTGTATAGAAATATAATAATGATTATAATGTTTATATTAAAGACGGAAAAGAGGAAGGCCAGACGAAACGCTGTGTCGAGAATTGGTAACAGACATTAAAAGGATGAACAGCAACTGCAAACAATTGGAAAGGATTGCTCAGGACAGAGTTAAATGGAGAATCGTGGTGAGCGGCCTATGCTCCTCAGGTAGGAGAAACGGGCATAAGTAAGTAAGTAAAGTTTGTATTAAACGATCTATTCGACGGTAATGCTACTTTTTCATGAAAGAAACTCTACAGATTTCCGGCAATCGTTGGAAGGTTTTAACATGACCAGTTTCTTACTGTTGACCCCACCACCCTGTCAACTGTAGCCACCATATCAGGTTTATAAGATGATATTTAATCCATATACTTTTTTAGGTGCTTTCAGAAGAAAAACCCTACTATAATGTAAGCAATTGAGAAGTGATGAACCATCTTTCTAACTCTCTAACAGCAGGCAATTACATTCTTCAAGTTACATATGTTTTACATGAAAGCTAATGATATTGTAATAACGAAATGAAGGATCAGAACCTATGAAGTTTGGTACAGCATGTTATTGAAATACTCCTCGATATTTCACATCTCTTCATTACTTACTAACTATGATATTTGTATTGCTTAAGTTGTAGACTTTGCATTAACTCATTACTCATTGTCATACCAATTTCCATTCTCGGGTTATTGTGATTTTACTATGAACCTGTTTTATATACGAAACACACCTCTCCTTTACGTCAGTCTTTAATACATTTTGTTCTTCTTATTACAGTTTCAACTATAATGTGTTACATTAGACCGTTTGTTTATATTCAATAGACGACTTGGTACTGTTGCCTACTTTCAGGTGTTTTGTTTGCTTACCTCCTAACTTTGGAAGAGGTTAATTACACTGGTTCCAATCTACCAATCAGCGACTGCGAAATCAGGTGGTATCGATTACCCTAATGGTCCGTTCTAAACACAAGATCACTGTTACGCTTATCTCGGCTGTCTGATATATTTCCTTCACACCATCGGTTTCTATATTCATTTCGTACATTAACCGACTGTACAAAACCATGGTACTTTATTTAAATAATTATGACACAAACGATATAGTCGCTATGCAGCATTGTACAACCATAATTCAAACTTGAAATAAGATGTTTCAAATGAGAATACTTCAAATATTTAATCTACTAATGTTACATTGGATTACTGATATCAAATATGATTGGAACTGTATTCAATCATCTAAGAATTTCCATTATATCATCGTTGGTTTCAAGCTTCATGAAGTAAATATAATGAGTACAATGAGTATTAAACTCAACTCATTGAGATAAACTGGAAGCTTGAATATCTCACTTTACTTGAAGTAAACATGAATGATAATAATGATGATTGTTATGTATTGAAAAATTACACAGTGGCCTCGATAATTGACAAACAGTATACGGAGACGTCTGCCCATCAAATACCAGTTCCCAAAACCGGAATAGAGATAACAACGATTTAGGAGCCGAAAAGACACAGTCCAATCCAACCCAATTCCTGTCGTATTGTATTTCAATCATGCATATATACACATACACAAAATCAGACCACACAACAAATCAATTAGGGATTTTACACTAATACGAAACAGAAGAGATTATGTATTTTAGTTGGATTGTGACTCACAAGTGGAATCCAGGACGTGCGTTTCGTTCTATTTGGGACACATCGGTTGGATGTATCTGCATCCGAATGTTGATATTCACACTGGGATTCGAACTCAGTCTGTTTCGTGTCGAACGCCACTGCGTTCACCACTAGACTACTGCGTCCAAACAGTCACATTTGTGTAACGGGCACATTGGTATTAGAATAAACTTATACATTTCCGTTTGATTTGTTATAGACTGAAACTGGTCAATCCGCTCAGGATGTATATATGGCAACAATGACTGATCAGCTTCAGTCTATAACAAATCAACGGGAATATACAAATTCATCTTAATATTACAATCGTAGCTACATTCTACATCGTTACTTTAGATTGCCAATAATAAAGAAAAGAAAAAAACTTACTTGAAAAATAATAACAAATCTCCAAAAATTAAGAAAACCTTGATAAGCTGGTGATGAAGTTGAAGAATTTCTATCAAGTGCAACAAATAATACATCATCACCTGGAAGATTCTGATGCCAAACAGCACTACCTTAAAATTATATAAAGATTAATTTCAATTCTAGTAAGAAGTAATGACTGATAAATTTCAAATATATCATGAATTGAATATATCACAGATTGATGTTGACAGGGTACCATTGAAAACCAGGGAGCATTAGACAGCTGTTTCGTTCTAGTATGCGCTGAGGAGTTCCACACTAGAACGAAACAGATGTCCACTGCTCCTTGGTTTTCAATGGTACACTGCCAACATCAATCTGTGATATATTTAATCATATAAAATAACCAATCTCCACAAAAATAACCATCGCAATATCATGTATTCGTTTTTATTAATAGTGTTTCGTAATCATTCTGATAGATTACAAAAGTGAAAACTATACAATTCTATTTAGGTTGTGTCAGTTATCAAATGTAAACTAGTTAACATCATGAACTTAGGATAGACATCTAATACAGTTATTATTGGTGCTTAATTCTAATAAATCATATACTAAGAAGAAATAGGAGGCTTAACTTTGTGATCAACAAGCTGGTTTTCGTAAGGATCGGTCGTGCACACACCAAATCGCAACACTACGGATCATCGTTGAACAATCAATTGAGTAGAACTCGTAACTGTACAGCAACTAAATTGATTATGAGAAGGCGTTTGATAATGTAGTTAGGAGGACACTATGGAAACTTCTCTGACACTACGATGTACCAGAGAAACTCGTCAACATCATCCGAAGCTCTTACGACGGAACACAATGCAAAATTGTGCATGGATGACAACTGACAAATGCATTCCCAGTGAGGACCGGAGTCAGACAAGGCTGCCTGCTCTCAACTTTTCTCTTCCCCATAGTAGTTGACTGGATCATGAAGACCTCCACATCTGAGAGGATGCGCAGAATTCAATGGACAAGTAAAATGCAACTCGATGATTTGGACTTCACAGATGATCTAGATTTTTTAGCACATACACACCAACAAATGCAAGCGAAGACAATCAGTGTAGCAGCAACTTCAGCATCAGTAGGCTTGAACATACATAAGGGAAAGAGCAAGATTCTCAAATACAACACACGGAGCACCAACCCAGCTCAACTTGATGGAGAAACTCTGGAAGAAGTCAATACTTTCACATATCTGGGGAGCATCATCGATGAATAAGGAGGGTCCGATACAGATGTAAAAACAAGGATTGGCAAAGGCAGGGCAGCATTCCTACAGTTGAAGAACATATGAGACTCATAAAAAATATCACCTTACCTGAAAATCAGACTCTCCAATTCGAATGTGAAGACAGTTCTGCTGTATGGAGCTGAAACTTGGAGAATTACTGCGAACACCATCATACGGATATAAGTATTTACAAACAACTGCCTACGCAAGATACTGAATGTCCGTTAGCTGGAAACCATCAGCAACAGCTTACTATGAGAGAGGACAAACCAACTTGCAGTAGCCGAAGAGGAAATTAGGAAAAAACGTCGGAAATCGATAGAACATACTTTGCGGAGACCATCAGACTGCATCACGAGACAAGTATTAACATGGAATGCTGTTGGGAAACTGAAAAGAGGAGGGCCAGAAAACACACTTCGTCGAGAGTCGGAGGCTGACATTAAAAAGACAATCACCAACTGGAAACAATTGGAAAGGATTGCTGAGGACAGAGTTAAATGAAGAATCCTTGTGTGAGGCCTATGCTCCTCAGTGAGAATTAACGGGCATAAGTAAGTAAGTAAGTAAGATGAAATAATTATTTAGTATCTGCTAATTTTCAATGATGCCCAACTATGATCAATGTGTCGTGAATACAGATAGCATATAAAAATGTACACATATTATGATGAAGTAAAACTTGAATTTAAGATTGAAGTATTTCAGTAGCGATGGACAATCTAATAAAGTTTGTCAACTACGAATATTTTCGTGGAAATAATGAAGATGATTTAATTTTACTATGATGCCAACTGTTATGACGTGAGAAAGAAAGGAAGGAGGATTTGGTTGGTAGTAGCGAACGTCAATGAAGTGTGCCTAGTTGATAATGCGCAACTGATCTATGTCCACTGACCCCCCCACCCCACCAGGCCGAAAATAGAAGAACCAGAATCAGGAACGGAGAATGGAAAACCCGAGAACCTATTGCATTTTAATGATGCTTTTATATATACATAAAATCATACCGCACAGTGAACCAATCACAAATCTAACATTGATGTAGAACAAAGGAAAGAGTGGCACTGAATGGGAACAAGTTGCACACAATTAAGTAAGCGCAGATCATAGTAACAAACAATATACTGAGGGTAAATATACTAAACGGAAGAACTGGGTAAGACGAACATAACAGTCATAGAAATGAAATGTCAACACTGTTCACAGTTATCATAATTGAAATGGTCTTCTAAAGCACAGTTCCTGAAGATAGACAATCTTCATTAGGTGCCCAGCATATCAAGTTTGTAATGCATTTTGTAGAAATAGAAGTTTTCTGTTATTGATTTCCGTTATATGCCAATGATAATGAGAAACCATTGAGCAGATGTTTTGTCCTAGTATGGGATACCTCAGAAATTTCAATATTTTAATCCTCGGAAAAATAATTGAAAACAGTAACATGAAATTGTTATGACGCGAATGAAAAGGAGGAGGAGGGTGATGATGATGAAGTTGGTTGGTGGACGCGAATACCAATAAGATGCGTGCCTAGTTAAGAATATGCGATTGACCTAAGCCCATTCACCCCCCCCCTTAGGCCGACAATAGGACAACCAGAATTGAAAACATGAAGACTGAGAGAGTGAGAACCAGACCAAGGTCCAAGGTCCTATTATATTTTAATCATGCATTTATATATACATAAAACCAGACCACACAGTAAGCCAATCATAAATGCAACATTGATACAGAACAAAAGAAATAGTGGTAGTGAATGGGGAGAACTTGTACACAATAAGGTAGACGTAGTTCGTAATAATAAACAATACACAAAGAATCAATACACTAAATGAGAGAACCGGGCAAGGGGAACATAACAGTCATAGAAATAAAATGATTACATCACTGATGAATAAAATAACGAGAATAATCCCCCAAAATACAGTTCTGAAAGTTCGTTACGTTTGTTTAATCGCTCGGCGTAACAATTAGATTACTCTTTCGGCTGAAAGTGACTCAACTTTGAAAAGTTAACGTATATGGCTATTTCAAATTAGCTTCCAGTAGATATTTACCAATCTAAAGTGCTATCTGGTCACCTTTTCAACTCAACAATCATAACATGATATCATTGTGTTCAGTATTCATTTTAATTTGAAACTTACTTGATGAATAACAACAGCAATATCAATAAGATATATATGTCTTCACTACAAACGAAGAAGTTATCATCTAAATTTCTCTTTCATAAATGCAAACTGTTCATTTCTGATCTAAGTATAAACGTTTTATAGATTATTTTATTGAATATATCACAGACTGATGTTTCCAGGGTACCATTGACAACAAGGGAGCACTGGACAGCTGTTTTGCTCTAGTGTGGAACTCCTTAGCAGTGCGCACCCCAGATTCCGCACCAGGGGCTTCAGGTTAACGCTAACACCTAACCATTTGCACCACTGGGTCGGCATCCAATGGTAGAATTCCCACTTCCATCAATTTGTGATACATATAGATTAGCTAAAAACGTAGTTCTTTATAAGAAAATCTAACGATAACCCTGTCCAAAGTAATTACAAACTAAAAATCCTGTAACAATTCAACAATCAACAAAGTGAAATCTAATCTTTGTCTAACGAAATATGGTTAGTTCACATCACCCCCCACCACTCCTCCTCCATAGTCTACCATGGTCTTAACAGCCTCCTCCTTTCCATTCTCAAAAATCGATTATTGTTATGATGCCATCATTCATTGTTTTATTTGTTTCTATTAATGTCAATTAATCATAATGTTAAGCCGGGCAATTAAAGAAAATTAACGAACTTTCAGAACTGTATTTTGGGGAGGGGACTATTCTCGTTATTTTATTCATCAGTGATGTAATCATTTTATTTCTATGACTGTTACGTTCCCCTTTGCCCGGTTCTCTCGTTTAGTGTATTGATTCTTTGTGTATTGTTTATTATTACGAACTACGTCTACTGAATTGTGTACAAGTTCTCCCCATTCACTACCACTATTTCTTCTGTTCTATATTAATGTTAGATTTATGATTGGTTCACTGTGTGGTCTGATTTTATGTGTATATAAAGGCATGATTAAAATATAATAGGTTCTCAGTTCTGGTTGTCCTATTTTCGGCCTAGGGGGGGGGGTGAATGGGCTTAAGTCAATCGTACATTCTCAACTAGGCACGCATCTTGTTGGTGTTTGCATCCACCAACCAACCAAATCATCCTCTCCTTCTCCCTTTTCCCCGCGTCATAACACATAATGACATCATTTTATTTATT
Organism: Schistosoma mekongi; assembly: GCA_034768735.1. Classification (NCBI taxonomy): domain Eukaryota; kingdom Metazoa; phylum Platyhelminthes; class Trematoda; order Strigeidida; family Schistosomatidae; genus Schistosoma; species Schistosoma mekongi. The sequence goes on from CM068307.1 coordinate 46,275,477, forward strand.
CAATATTTTGTATTCAATCTTTATCTAAATATCATTTTCATTGGAAGCGTTGGATATCTGTTTCGTCCTAGTATGGGACTCCTCTACAGTGTGTATTCACGACCCCATCAAGGATCCAACCCAGGCCTCTCTGGCTCAGTGACAAACGCTGCGCCGTTGAACCACTGAGTCGTCTCCCGACATTTGATATTTCCAGTTCAGTCAATTCGTGATACGTTGCGCGACCTTCTTCACGCCATCGGTGGGTTATTGTCCCACGCCCGACAGGGTTGAATGCCACCGGTAACGTCTTCACACTAGAACTCCAGGAATTACCTTAAGGAGCTAGTCACTACTGAGCTGATGTTAGTTACAATTAGGGGGGGTTGTGCAGACTGAGTTGGAAATATGAACCGTCAGGGGCCGACTAATTGATTCAATGGTAAACCGTCCGCCGCAAAGCCAGAGGGTCCTGGGTTCGACCCTTGATGAAGTCGTGGATGCTCACTACTGAGGAGTCTCATACTAGGACGAAACAGCTGTCCAGTTCTTCTAGGTGACCAATGGTTGTCTGATTGAGATCAATTCGTGATATCTAAGTGGACTATTCTCAGTTTAATAAATATCTTATAGTGATATAGTCAGAAAGATGATAAAGAATTCTCGATGATTGAATTATCTATACCAGTATGTAAACAAAATATCAAGAAGGATTTCTACAATGACTATAACATAAGAACACAAAAGAACTGGATCTATCATTCACAAAATGATTCTGGTTGGGTATCATTGTAAAACACAGTACTGGACAACTAATTTTTATCCTCATTAGGACTCCATAGAAGTGTACACTCTCTATTTAATCAGGGAACCATAAACCAATTGCTTTTAACTTTTACAGTGAACATTTGATCAATTTTGTCATTGGTCTGACGTCTAATGGTAGAGTTTCTACTTTAATCAGTTTGTAATATGGTGTAACAATCAGTCAAACCTCGTCGGTGATGACTGTCACATTACCGATATGTTTATCAGTCAAAAATCCTGTAACTACTTATCAGCAATATCATATATACCACTGTGAAAAACACCAATTGGGCAAACAATGTTCTAATTGGCGAAAACAGAGTATGTCATAGAATATTACATACATTACTTCCAATCATCAATTTGCACATCCTCCGCGTTCTCTGGACTGTGTCGTTTATTAGGTTGTTTCTCTTGGTTGTTCTCAATTCCCCTCTGTATTTTAATCATGCTTTACTTCTTGGCACCTCGCAACTCATTTCTTTTGACGCTCTGCTACCTACTACTTTTTGATAACCTTATAAGTAGTATCCACCACACTACATTAGTTGGGATCTTAATCTAATAAGGCGATAATGTACTTCACAATCAATATCAAATGTTTAATTAAAATAAACTTTACAAAACTGTATATATATGCTTATAATATTTGTACCTTGTTGTCGCACAAGAATGTACATCTACACTTAGAAGGTTAGTGGTGAATACTGTCATATTTAACACAGAGCAATGAAATTTGAGTTTTAAGTGTGGACGTCAATATTGAGATCTAATAAGTTCATCTAGCTGACATATCTCAAATAGAATAAAACACGATTCCTAACATTCATTAGTTAGCCGAAATTCAACTTTAACTATACTTGTGACATATTATTGTACCGAGGATGAAGATATGAGATTGATTCATTTCATTTCATACTAATATCAATAGGAATATATAAAGACTTTCATATTATATCATTTATAAATCTATCTTAGTAGTATTATTCATTTCAACATATCCCATTAGATTATGTAATCAGTTCACTGATGACTACTTCATGTTTCTCTTAGTAACAAAAGTATTAGGAGTAACAGAATGAAGAAAGCCATCAGTCTATGATAATTAACAACAGACAATGAACACATTATATAGGTATCTATGTATAAAGTGATAATATACTTACCTATAGCTCCAGTGAAACAAACTACAACTAATATAAGTACACACCATATAACATCCATATTAATTTGTTTTTCTAATTTACTTCGTTTAAATCGAACACCAGAATTATTTAAAGCTGTTTTTGTTTCACGACCTTAAAAAAAAAAAAGAAAAAAAGAAAACCCCCTCCCCCCCCCCGACCAATTTTATTAAGTATATTTCTTTAAAAAGAAGTATAATTGCCAATAAATATCACTATGACAATTAAATAATTGAGAAAAGTCATTTCATTCTTAATTGTAATTATTGATTATTGATTGATTTCAGATAGGTAACATTATCCAAATGTTCCGTAATGATGTATAAAAACATAGAATTTAAATTAATCTCCATGCAATCAATCAATTGCATCGACTTAATTATCATGACCTACTTCAAAACACTCTTGAAGTTCTAATGACAAGATATGGTTGATTCGACTTAAACAAACTGATAGTGAAAAAAAAAACAAATCATCAACAGGATTCAATAGAGTTAGTGATGTGTTAGAAATTGATTGAAGTGGGGATCCTATTACTAGACATCAGCTGATTTAAGAGTGTTGATAGTTGTGGGTACTCTGAGAGAGATAAAGATCTTCGGTTTGATCACTGATGGTTTCGTGATTTTGTAATATTATGGATTCCCATCGTAGGATGAAATAGGTGTTCAGAGCTTCTTAGATTTCAATGGTATCATGCAAGCTAGATTAATATATGATTCATACAAATAACAATTATAAAATGATTCAAATGAAAATTTATCAATATTTGGAATCGACACATACAAAACTGGTCCCCAGATAAACAGAACACATTCGATATAAGTGAGTATTGGAAAAGTTTTTGTAAATGAAAGCTATTTATCTTCCGTTGGGTACCATTAAAAATTGAGAATAAGTAAACGATTATTTCATTGCAATGCAAAAATTATCTACAGTTAACACCTATTACTCCACTAGGAAATCGGAACCAGAACCTTTCAATTCACTCGGAGAATGTTTAATCATCATCATCATCATCATCATCATCATCATCATCATCATCATCATCATCATCATCATCATCATCATCATCATCATCATCATCATCATCATCATCATCATCATCATCATCATCATCATCATCATCATCATCATCATCATCATCATCATCATCATCATCATCATCATCATCATCATCATCATCATCATCATCATCATCATCATCATCATCATCATCATCATCATCATCATCATCATCATCATCATCATCATCATCATCATCATCATCATCATCATCATCATCATCATCATCATCATCATCATCATCATCATCATCATCATCATCATCATCATCATCATCATCATCATCATCATCATCATCATCATCATCATCATCATCATCATCATCATCATCATCATCATCATCATCATCATCATCATCATCATCATCATCATCATCATCATCATCATCATCATCATCATCATCATCATCATCATCATCATCATCATCATCATCATCATCATCATCATCATCATCATCATCATCATCATCATCATCATCATCATCATCATCATCATCATCATCATCATCATCATCATCATCATCATCATCATCATCATCATCATCATCATCATCATCATCATCATCATCATCATCATCATCATCATCATCATCATCATCATCATCATCATCATCATCATCATCATCATCATCATCATCATCATCATCATCATCATCATCATCATCATCATCATCATCATCATCATCATCATCATCATCATCATACAAATTATCATCATCATCATTATCCAAATCATCATCGTCATCATCCAAATCATCATCATCACTAGGCTTGAAATTAAACATCAGTACATTATTCGTTATAAGTATTAATCCATTATTAACAGTTACATTCTTCATATATGTACTTTAAGCTTTTTTTAATAAACAAAAGAAACCTATTCTGTTGTTGCTAAGATCCTATAGATGCACACAAACACACATACACACACACACATACAAATACCTTGACATGTTACTATTTTTACTTTAATTGTCACAATCATTGTTACTATACACAGAATCAATAAGTATAACATAATTAGTCAATTATTGAGTTTACAGGCATTACTTAATTATGCTAAATTTACTTTTTCTGAAGAAGCTTTAGTTAGATTTTGTTGGATGAAACATTAGCATTGAATAAAGTTTCAATCATTTGCAAGACATTTAGTTTAATTAATGAAACTGTTTCTTCTTTATCTTTCAAAGAATAGACAGGAAGTAAACAGAAATGATCCTGGAAGGTGGTGGTGTACGGTCAAGATACGATAAGGCTGAGATGGATATAACTCTGACCCTAAGACTAGAATGGATTAATGTGATCTATTGTTGTAATCTATACATTCTAACTATGTAGACACTGACTAGATGAATTGAAGATAATGTCATTAAATTTACCCAGAGATAGTGAATTAGAAAATAACAGATCATATCAAATCATTTATGAAATAGAAACAGTGATCTTTACACATCATATGCTGTACGGAGCAGTAACAGAAAATACAAAATACCCTATAGACAGGGTTATGGGAGTTGTGTACGGAGATTTGGCTAGTGACGTTTACTAATAAGATTACTATAATTAGGGAAGGAAAAAGAGATGTGACAACATTTAGTGAATCTATAGAAAGCTTTAGGATAAACTTGTATATTCCACTTGAATTGTTATAGAGTCCAAAATAGGACGAAACGCGCTTCCTGGATTCCACTTGCCAGTCGCAATCCAACTTATATAATACTATAGAAAGCTTATAATTTAAACAATATGAATAGCATTGTTACTAAATTTCCGTTAAATGCAGTTAACTAGTAAGGGTTCTGATACCAAGAAGGATAGTCTCGACAGACTGTAATTTCGAGATAACACAAATTATGGATACCATTTAAAAATATTTTCCTTATAAAGTGTAATAATTAACATTATTAAAGGTTTTACATAATAATACAGATTGTTTAGATGGATGGTGAACGTAACAGCGTTTGATACGAACCAACTGGCTTCAAGTTCTAGTGTAATCGTTAACATTGATATGAAAGTATACTCAATTTATAAATCTTAAATCCTACTTGTGAACTATTACTGTATCAAGGCAACCTTATAACAAAGCACATAACAAACGCTCTTAAATTATATATACATACATGCTTGTTTCACAATTTTGACTCCCTGGACTTGTTGATTCAGTGATGAAGACAGTAGTGTAAGACAAAAATTAAATGAGTTTAAGTCTCTATATGAATGTCATCATATTGATGCACGTATATCCAGCTGACAAGTTGAACATAGAAAGCAACACTTATCTTTGATTTCACTAACCAACCAAAATCCATCTTTGATCATACTTATGAGTGACTTTTAATTCAATTTATTAGTACAGAAGTAATTAAGTCTTTTGATCTGCTATGGGCCTCTTTAATGTTGTGCATCTGCGAACCCATTAGGAAATCCATCATGGGGTCTTTCATTATAGATGAGGCCACGCAATTTATTGAACATCGAAAGCTACATCATTGGTTCAATGCTTAAACGTTCACATCAACGTTTGAATGTCTCATGCTGGATTTCTTGATGAGATTGTGCATCCTGATGGGACTGCCGTGATACGTGGGTATTTCAAAGATGCTAATGTGAAAATCATCACTAAAATGTAGCAGATACATCTGGTTGATAAGTCTCAAATAGCATGAGACACGTGTCCTAACATTCACTTACCAGTCATAATCTAACTCTTATCATACATGTAAAATACTACTGTATTATGGTGATCCGCTCATGATGGACATATGCCAACAGAGATTGAGCAGTTTCAGATCAAAACAATATCAACAGTAAGATGTAAAAGCTTTTAACTTATAAGTTTATTGGATGGTCATAAATGGAATATTTTTATCTGCACGGATGGAATGATTTTCAATTCAGAAATAATACAATCTGTTTCAGATTCAACATAATAAACTAACGTTAGTTGGACGTTCGTTAAAAACAAGAAGACAGACCTAATACGTAGTTCTTTAGGGTTACACAAGCTATGTCTCAACAAGCGATTGAGTTCGGGACATTTGGTTTTCAAAATGAGGGCCCAACTGCTAGGTCACAGAATCTACATTCAATGACAGTTGTCTACTGTTAACTATAGATGAGTTCTTTCAGTACATTGTGAATTAAATGCAACTTTAAATATCAACTATTTGGTATTAGATCTTTGATCTAATGGTTAAGCGATCACTTCGAGGCCTGAAAATCATAAACTCTATTCATAGTGGAGATATAAGTTGTCTACTACTGCAGAGTTTCATATTATGATGAGACAGCTATCTGTTACGCCGGGCGATTAAAGAAAAGTAACGAACTTTCAGAACTGTATTTTGGGGAGGAGACTATTTTCGTTATTTTATTCATGAGTGATGTAATCATTTTATTTCTATGACTGTTACGTTCCCCTTTGCCCGGTTCTCTCGTTTAGTGTATTGATTCTTTGTGTATTGTTTATTATTACGAACTACGTCTACTTAATTGTGTACAAGTTAGCCCCCCTTCACTACCACTAGTTCTTTTGTTCTGTATCAATGTTGCATTTATGATTGGCTTACTGTGTGGTCTGATTTTATGTGTATATAAAGGCATGGTTAAAATATAATACGTTCTCCGGTTCTCGGTTCTTGGTTCTCGCTCTCTCAGTCTTCCTGTTCTCAATTCTGGTTGTCCTATTGTCGGCCTAGGGGGGGGGGTTAATGGGCTTATGTGAATCGTACATTCTCAACTAGACACGCATCTTATTGGTGTTCGCGTCCACCAACCAACCAAATCATCTCCTCCTCCTTCCTTTCTTCGCGTCCTAACAATATCCACCACTTCATTTGTTTCAGTGGTTATCTAACCTACATCAATTTGTAATATCAAATCTAATTTAAACAATTCCCCTAATACACAATCAGTATGGTTACAAGAATAAAAAAATAATAAGAAATAACCAATAGACTTTATTGATTATGAGGTAACTTAGATTGAATAATCAATTAATTTATAGTCAATGAGATTAAGATGATAGTTACTAAAAGATCTAAAATATTAGGTAAGTCAAAATCAATAAATAAGTAGTATATAAGTGACTTTGAGCTATTGAATGTATAATATGCTATTTAACTTGTTTATCATAAAGATTGAAACATGATAAGTGTTACGTAATCATTGATGATTGTTTAGATGTTGATTATTTGTCAATTACCTAGCTCTTCTTTCTCACGCACATCATCAAATGCAGAAGAAGACAAACAGTATAGCAGCAGCCTCAGCAGCACTAGGCCTCAACATACACAAAGGGAAAAGCAAGATCCTCCGATACAAAACAGCAAACACTAACCCAATCACACTTGACAGAGAAATTCTGGAAGACGTTGAAACCTTCACATATTTGGGCAGCATCATCGACAAACAAGGAGGGTCTGATTCGGATGTGAAGGCGCGGATTGGTAAGGCAAGGGCAGCATTTCTACAACTGAAAAACATCTGGAACTCAAACCAACTGTCAGTCAATATAAAAATCAAAATTTTCAACACAAATGTGAAGACAGTCCTGTTGTATGAAGCTGAAACTTGGAGAACTACGAAAAGTATTCTACAGAAGATACAAGTATTTTTAAACAACTGTCTGCGTAGGATTCTTCGGATTCGATGGCCAGATACCATCAACAACAACCTGTTGTGGCAGAGAACTAATCAACTTCCAGTTGAGGAAGAAATTAGGAAAAGACGCTGGAGATGGATTGGACACACACTGAGGAAACCATCAAACTGTGTCACAAGACAAGCACTGATTTGGAATCCTAAAGGCCACAGAAACAGAGGAAGGCCCAAGAACACATTGCGTCGGGAATTGGAAACAGACATGAAGAGAATGAAGAGCACTTGGGAAGAGCTAGAACGGAAAGCCCAGGACAGAGTTGGTTGGAGAATGCTGGTGGGCGGTCTATGCTCCACTTGGAGTAACAGGCATTGATTGATTGATTATTTATCAGTTGTTAACCATTAACTTTCATAGATGAAGAAGTTAATGATTATAGTTGGATTATAGTAGGTAAGTGAAGTTCATAACACTTGTATTGCCCTATTTGAAACTTATCAATTGGGTGTATATTGCACATTACATAGCTGACTAGGAGGACTTAGTTTGTTCATGTTAAACATCTTTGTGTGAATATCGACACTGAGATTAACCAAAACACATCCAGCTGATGAGTGTCGAATAAAATAAAACAAGCGTTTTAACTTCTATTTGACAGCCATTATCTGATTCCAATCATACTTGTAAAATATCAACGTATCAAAGTGATTCACTCAGGGCACACATATGGCAACAAAAATTGATCAGTTTCAGTTTAGAGTGATAATAAACACTCAATAATAAATATTAGATGCTGTTTCTGAGCTAACCTTTTACTCACTACGGGATTCAAAGTGATATGTCTGATAATTACACGCATGATCCGATTCTTATCTGCTTCGAATAATCTCAGGCTAAATCTACACCTCGACTTGGACACAGGAAAAAGACGCTAACACAAGATAAACGCTTTACTCCCAGTAAAATACAGAGCGTTCTATGTACAAAATATTCGTATATTTATCGTTTTCTGAAACAATAAAATCATTATTATAATCCATGCATTCGGAACTAAGAAGTTTCAGCTATTACCCAATCAGCAAATGCCACGTCGAGATTCTGGAAGGTTCTATCAACCAGAGATTGTACGGAATGTCTTCGGCTCTTTCAAGAGTTCTGGAGGCTTTGTTAAGGTTTCTGGGAACAGCCTCAACAGAGAGAAATTGATTGTAGTCACATGTGAGACAACTAGTTCCGCAATTTGATGAAACACCTATCCTGTATATCATAGTCATACTGTATGATTGTGTACACTATACTTTCACTTTATGATTATTCATATGTCTTCATGAAAATCGTTTCCAGTGAGGACCGGAGTCAGACAAGGTTGTCTACTCTCACCTTTTCTCTTCCTCCTAGTGGTTGACTGAATCATAAAGACCTCCACATCAGAGGGAATGTACGGGATTCAATGGACAAGTAGGATGCAACTCGATGATTTGAACTTTGCGGATGATCTAGCTCTTTTAGCACATACACACCAACAAATGCAAGCGAAGACAATCAGTATAGCAGAACTTCAGCATCAGTAGGCTTGAACATACATAAGGGAAGAGCAAGATTCTCAAATACAACACACGGAGCACCAACCCAGTTCAACTTGATGGAGAAACTCTGGAAGAAGTGAATGCTTTCACATATCTGGGGAGCACCATCGATGAATAAGGAGGGTCCAATGCAGATGTAAAAACAAGGATTGGCAAAGCCAGAGCAACATTCCTACAGTTGAAGAACATATGGGACTCAAAACAAATATCGCCTAACCTGAAAGTCAGACTCTCCAATTCGAACGTGAAGACAGTCCTGCTGTATGGAGCTGAAACTTGGAGAATAAGTGCAAACATCATCAGACGGATACAGGTATTTATAAACAATTGCCTACGAAAGATACTGAATGTCCGTTAGCTGGAAACCATCAGCAACTGCTTACTATGGGAGGGGACAAACCAACTTCTAGCCGAAGAGGAAATTAGGAAAAGACGTTGGAAATGGATAGGACATACATTACGCAAACCATCAGACTTCATCACGAGACAAGCATTAACATGGAATGCTGTTGGGAGACGGAAAAGAGGAAGGCCAAAGAACACGCTGCGTCGATAATTGGAAGCAGACATTAAAAGGATGAACAGCAACTGGAAACAGCTGGAAAGGATTGCTCAGGACAGAGTTGAATGGAGAACACTGGTGAGCGGCCTATGCTCCTCAGCGAGGAGTAACGGGCATAAGTAAGTAAGTAAGTAAGTTTATGAAAATCGTGAACTGACCAGAAACTGTAAATTGATTGAAGTTATTAATTAAAGTCTAAACGTTTGTTTTGATCTTTAAATGTATCATATTTAGGTAATAACAGGATCATCAATGGGAACTATAAAGAATTAACAAACTTCTACAGAAATGATTATTATATGAATTGCTTTGTTTATGTAAAAGTCAATATATACTACTCATGAATAACTAATATAAGTGGATAACCTATATTTGACATTAGTTTGATATAGATATTACTAAAGCCTACATTAAAGAACTAGTTAGAAGATTTATAAAATAAGTGTAGCAAACCTTTTCATGACCCATATTGAATCTCACATTTTCAACAGTGTCATTAGATTAAGGGTTTGGGCAAGATATGTAGATGACACTTTTGTCATCATCAAAAAGACTTTTCTCTAAGATCATTCTCAAAACGAATCAACACCGTGTCTCAGAATATCAAATTCACTTTAGAAATTGAAAATGAACACACACAATGGAACTCTTAATCTGAAAATTTACCGCAAGCCGACACATTCAAATCGATACATCGATTTTAACTCAGCACATTCATTCAGTGCAAAAGTATCACTGGCTCTAAACTTATTCAGAAGAGCCAGTAGACTCATTACATCTGAAGACGATAAGCAACACGAATACAAAAATATAGTCAACATCCTACGGCTTAATAATTTTCCAATGAATATTATTAACAATTTGCAAAAACGAAACTACTTATTACTAACTAGTAGTAAATTAGTCAAAACATCTTGGATTGGTACAGCCGTTCTACCTTACCGTCAAGACACAACAGATGAATTGCAAAGAATTCTGAAACAACACGGAATTCAAACTTTCTACAAAACCACCAGCACTATTCGAAGTGCATTGGTTAAAATAAAGGACAAAATCCATAATTACCTCTACACAGAATTGTGTCTACAGGCCAGGTTTTCCAAATGATAAGAAAAGACAAATAGCTGAGGCACTTTACATTTTGTTGAATCCAACTGCACTTAACAAAAGGGAAGGTGCCTTTCTATCCACGCAACATGGACTTTCTATCCAACTAGGCACAACTTAAAGTACATCGAATTTCATACACATGAACATACACATACAATTTTATTTCTCACATATTTTCCTCTCACATCACACTAACATGTACATACACATGTCTCATTTCAAACCACCTTGACCTGGCCTACATGACTTGACATCATGACACGATGAAACTGGCATTTTGATATGTTCGATTGTGTATTATTTAATCTTGGCTTAATTCAATTAGGTTATTCATTGGTTCTCTGAAGAAGCGACTTGAACTAAGCTGCGAAACGTCAGAAATTTTAATTTCTACTCATTGGAATTTTACAAATATATATCACAAATGGATGGAAATGGGAATTCTACTATTGGATGCCGACCCAGTGGTGCAGACAGTTAGGCGTTTGCATCAACCTGAAGCTCCTGGTGCGGAGTCGTGTGTGCGCACTCCCTGATTTCCAATGGTACCCTGCCAACATCAATCTGTGATATATCCAATCAAATAAAATATATATGACTTATTTTATAAACAATCTATCCAATGCTTAATTTATTTGAAATTATCAAAGTTAACCTTGGTAATGATAGTTAAATGATTGTTATATTGGACATCTAAAGAAGATTGACTGGTTATCGGAACAGATTGTCATTTCATTTATTCTTATTGTATATAAAGTGAATTGGTTGACTGCGTGATCAGTTTCTGCATATACATATATAAAGGAGTGGTTGAAATACACTTTAATCATGCTAGTTGGTTCGTCGATCTTGTGTCCTGTTCATTTCAGCCTGAAACTGAGTAGACATCATGGCAGACGTAATAACATCGAGTAAACAATTGTTTTTTTGTTACTGATATCTGTAATTAGTTCGTCAAAAGGTCTTTCTACATCTAATGAATCGTCATCCGTGACTAGTTCAAACTCTCTGTCATATGAAGACTACTTTGTATAGTTAAATAAAACTTCTATTCATAAGTGATTGACACAACTACAACACATAACAATAATCGGTAATTTCATCAGGTATTGAATAGGCTCTATTCAATCAAACTGTATACATATGATATATTTACACAATTACATTAAATGATAATATTCATCAAACATACCTGTATATATAACAATACCTATGACATAATCGGTATTACGTAATACACAACCTCTTAGTAGCATATTATTCTTGTGAATTGGAATTTGTTTCTCTGGAAGTATACTTCAAGTAAAAAATAACAATAAAATAAACTTTGATGTATTAAACAATGTTTCATTGTATGTTAAATCAGTTCATTATAAATTACAATTGGGGGGGGAGGGTTTTGTGGACATAGTTAACTGTCATTTTTTATATCTTCTGTTAGAAGCCAACTTAGTGGTCCAATGGTAAAGCCTTCGCCGCGGAGCTAGAGGGTTCTGGGTTCGACCCCCGATGGGGTCGTGGATGAGAGCTGTTGTGAAGCCCCATACTAGGACGAAACAGCTATTCGCTGCTTCCAGGTGATGAATGGTTGTCCGATTTACATCATTTCATGATATCATTATAAATTGTTAGACGATAAAATTGCAGTATTAATGTTAATTTATTTTGACTAGAGCTACACATCAGCAAAAGAACGCACCACCGATGAGTCCCTTGTTAAAACGAAATAACTATCTAGTATTCTATAGTTTTCCATAGTACCCAATCAAGATCCAATGTATGATAAAGACAAACAAGAATGAAAGTAATTTAGTTGTTTGTATTCGTCATACATTGATGTTAGTTTAGTACAAGGGAATCGATGATGGGCACGGCTGAGGAGACCGTACCGGGACGAAACAGCTCTACGTTGTTCCTTGGTTTTTATTGGCACCTAACCAACATTTATCTGGGATGAATGTAAAACAAGTGAATTAAATGCCAGTTTCTATAGAATCACCTATACTCAGCTAATAAAATGGTTATATAATTTGGATGAGTTTTGATCTTTCCGTTGATCTGATTTGGAATGAAATTGACCAGTCGTTTATCTGCATCCTAGGCAAATTCTCTCGATTCAGAGAGAGTTCACAAGTATGTTTTAACACAGATTGTGACTGACTCATGGAATCCATGACTCACGTTATGTTCTATTTGGGAATCATCCGTTGGAAATACATACTATCCGAATTCAGTACCCTACTGGCAAACTCAGTGGCGTTAGACGCAAAACAAACTTAGTTTGAGTCTGAGTGTAAATACTAACACTGGGATGTAGGTACATTCAGTTAATTTATGTTAAATAAAACGATACGTGCCTCCTGGATCCCATTTACCAGCCACAAATGCAACTTAAATGGTATAATGAATCATTTTGAAGGAAGAAAATTCATGTTTCATCATAATATACATCTAGAAGAAATTTGACTTCTTACTCATTGATTAAACATAGAATTCAAGTGTTGTAGAGATTGCAAAATTTAAATCTAAAATCACATATTCAACATTCTAAACACAATCATCCATGGAGTCTTGAATGTACATTATTCAAGAGTCTCATACTGTAATATAAACATCTATCTAGTACTATCTGATTTTCAATGGTTGTCTAACTCAGGTTAGATTGAGATACCTTATTCAACTAGAGATGTATTAGTCTATTCGATGATCAATGTATTACATTCATATACTGCAGAATATAGCATACAGAATAGGATTAATATATTACTTGCCTATGGGTTCAACATTCAACACACTTCAACTCTTATTATCTGTAGCTTCAAAACATTTAAATGTCATATTGTTTGGTTATTGGTTAAATAAGTAACAACTTGTATCTAGTTGACGGTTATTTGAAAAGTGTCAGGTCTATAATCTAGTTGTAGTGGTTTTATCAGATCACGCTTGGGTACCATTAAAAAATCAATGGGGACTGAATAACTGTTTTACCTTAAAATAGAACTTCTCAACAGTGCACACTTTTGATTCCTTCAAGGAAATAAACCCAGTATTGGTAGTTATGAAATATCACAAATTGATTGATGTTTGCATTCTATCATTAGACGCCTGCCTAATGATTTTAATGAATAAATGTTTCATGCGAAGCTTAAAAAGGCTCGAATTAGGTTTACTAAAGAAATCGAGGGCACATACCAATTGTGAAGTTCTATTGTAAAACAACACAGTTGTTTGGTGTTGTCCTACCAACAATGAAAGCTGATATAAGATATATTTAAATGAAAAAATGCTATCGTTTATATCAACTTACGCCAGTTAGAGAAACTTAGTTTTGCCTTATCAAATCTCAAACACTCAGAGAAATTTTACCACCATTGAATATGTCACAGATTGATGTTCACAGGGTACCATTGGAAATCAGGGTGCACTGGACAGCTTTTTAATTTTAATGTGGAACGCCTCAAAAGTGTGCACTCAAATTCCGCTTTGTAAGCTTTAGGTTGGCGAACACCTAACCTATTGAACCACTGGGTCGGCATCCAATAATCGACAAACAATATATCGCAAATTGGTGGAAGTAGAAATTCTATGATTGGATGGCGATACTACAAATGGTTAGGCGTTCTCTGTCAACCTGAAACTTCAGATGTAGTTACTGTAGTTCACAACACTGAGAAATTTCACACTAGAACAAAACGGTTTTCCAGTACTCTCTGATTTTCAATGATACCCTGCAAAAATCAATCTATCACATAATCAATCGAATACAAAATCATTAACATTAAAAAGAAAACATACATTTTTCCATTGAATTTGTATAATTCAGCATTTGGAGCTTCTACTTCAATTGGATATAAAAATGTTAATGGAGTAATTTCATCCTAAACATTCAACATAATTCAGTGATAAGTATTTTGTTATTAAAATGTAAAAATACACCAATGAATTAACATTTCACAGATGTATAAATTAAGACATTAAGACAAGAATGAATATAATCCGAAGTAGTTACTTTAGATCAAAATTAGAATTTGTAAAGATTCTTTGGATTCGTTGGCTAGATACCATCAACAACAACCTTCTATGTCAGAGAACTAATCAACTTACAGCCGAGGAAGAAATTAGAAAAAGACGTTGGAGGTAGATTGGACACACACTGAGAAAACCATAAAGCTGTGTCACAAGACAAGCACTAACGTGGATTTCAAAAGGTCAAAGAAACAGAGGAAAACCCAGGAACACATTGCATCGGGAATTGGAAACAAACATAAAGAGAATGAATAACATCTAGGAAAATCTAACGAAGAAAGCCCAGGACAGAGTTAGTTGGAAAATGCTGGTGGGCGGTCTATGCTCCACTTCGGGTAACAGGCATTGATTGATTGATTGATTGATTGAAATATCGTAATTGTTTACACATATTATTCTAACATAATAAATTTTACTTATTGTACATATTCCATGAAATACTTTCTTTCTGCAAGCCAAATTACTCAAAGTTAAACTGTTTGTTGAATTGAAATAGTTCCAAATGTAGCTTTATACGTGTATTTAATCAAAGTGATATACACAAGATAATGTAGAATAAGGATACTTAATTATAACATAACATAACATAACTACAATTCAATATGTAATTATGATAAGTTTGTATTTTCCCGTTGATTTGTAATGAACTGAAACTGGTCAGTTTCTGTGTGAACATCAACATTGGGATGGAGGTACATACAGCTGATGAGTCCCAAATAGGACGAAACGCACTTCCTGGATTCCGCTTGCCAGTCACAATCGAACTTAAATATACAATTCAATATCTTCAGTTCGTGTAAATTAACAATCATATACTCATTCATTTCACTATTTACATAAGATTTCTTACATTGTGACAAACAAGTAGAATTCAAGATGCATATTTCGTTCTATTTATGACTCATCAGCTGGATATATCAACATTTCAGTGTTGACATTCACAATGGAACTTGAACTCAGAAACTGATCATTTTCAGTCTATGATAAATTAACAAGAAGATTCAAGTACACTTCAAATAAATATAAACTTCACTAGTTATACTATGTAAAAATTAATACAATCAAATTTCAATTGGGATGGTTTATTTTTGTGAAGACTGATAATTTTGGTTGATTGACTATGTCACAAATTGATATTGTCAGTATTCTCATTGAAAACCAGGAAGCACTGGCAATTCTACCATTGGATGCTGACTCAGTAGTACAACTAGTTAACCGTTTGTCATCAGTTGCAGAATCTAGTGTGTACAATGTTGAAGAGTTCTACACTAGAACAAAACAGTTGTTCAGTTCTCCATAGTTTTCAAATGTACCTACTCAGCTATGACATATTCAATTAACTAAATGACCAAATAAATATACATGGTAACTATTACATGTTAAACTTACATCAATGCATAATGAAACAATTTCACGTTGTTTTAAATTAGATTCACCGTCTAAATTTGATGTTTCAATATGACAAATACCAGTACTATTCGATGTAGTTAATACTAATATATCAGCTGGTATTATATCATTCATATGTAAACGAATAAAATCACCTGGACGAAGATGTTGCCATTGTTCAATTATATACTGATTTTCAGATCTATTCAGTAATGAATATAGAAATAAATAAAATAAAAAATTACAACAGTTGAGATAGTTAAGACATGTATTTTGTATGCTAAACCATTGTCTGGCTTGTCGTACAATGTTGGCTGAATAGAAGTGGCATGAAAGAAGGATAATAGTAACCTAACTAAAATATAGTATGAGTTCGTGAAATCTTTGACTGTTGATCTAGAACCTGTTGATTGATGTAGACTATATGGTTTAGGCCGGTAAGATAATTACAATGAGTGACTGAAGACGCTAGATGACATGGCTCAGACTAAGTGACAGTGATGTGAATACGTTTACTATTCATGTTCTTCTAGACCTCAGATTACATTATTCTTTCTTAAATAGGTTTGTATCATTCCTTCCTGTTGTATTACATCACCATACTAATCTTGTAAATTTGATTTTGTTTTGGTAATATTGTACAGTAAATTGAACCTATGCACATATGTGTCAAGTTCTACGTTGTTAATCACTGATTGAAGTAAGGACGTAATCATCAACCGTTTGGCACTCATCTGCCAGATGTACCTTCATCTTAATATTATTGTTAACATCGGAACTTGAACTTAGTTTATTCTGTGTCAAATGCTGAAGTATTCGCCATTAAGGCTACTGAGTACGAACAGTTATACTTGTGCAATAGGCTTGCATATATACTTTCAGTGGATTTAAATCTTCTCGTTGATTTGTTATGGAGCAATTTTCGTTGCCTTATGTGCAACCTGAGAGAATTGTCCTAATTCACCGATAGTTCAGAAGCATTATTTGAGTAACCTAATAGTAAGCGCGTTAACGTTCGGCCCGAAACAAACTGACTTTGAGTCCAATGTGAACATCAACACTGAAACTCAGGTATATCCAGTTATTGAGTCCCAAAGAAAACGAAACGCACATCCTGTATTCCACTTGCAGGTTACAATCCATCTCAAATTGTACAAGTAAACTGTCATTGTATCGAGGTAAACTTCTAAGGTTACACGTATGACAACAAATACTGATCAGTTTCAGTCTACGACTAATCAACAGGAAGATTATAATTTAATGAATATATATTGCCTAGTAGTACATTCATTTGTTACAGTCCTTCTATTCAATTGTAAACTTTACGGAACTACCTCATTATAATCTGATAAATTACAAGAAGACTACTTCAAACACACCAATGTAAAACATGTATATTAGATAATGTCTTACTATGAATGTTCCGTATCGGTAGACAATCTTACCTACTTTGTGTACCTAG
The DNA here is from genome assembly GCA_034768735.1 of Schistosoma mekongi. Taxonomy (NCBI): domain Eukaryota; kingdom Metazoa; phylum Platyhelminthes; class Trematoda; order Strigeidida; family Schistosomatidae; genus Schistosoma; species Schistosoma mekongi. The sequence continues at coordinate 46,293,249 of CM068307.1, forward strand.
AGTAAACCAACTTTACAGTGACAAAGTAACATAAAATAAACTTTCAGTTTAGTTGAATTCTTTGATGATGAATGATACACACAAACCACATAACGTATAATATACTCATATACACTCAGCAATATATGCATATATGCATACTACAAATATATATTTATGTTTGTACGTATTTTACAGAAGTCATACCTTTTCTTAGATCGACATAAACAGATATTTTAATCCATTTACGATTGATCAACACTGAACTCACTCAATATGCCTCTCTTAACGGTTATTACTTACTTACTTACTTATGCTCGTTACTCCCCGCTGAGGAGCATAGGTCGCTCACCAGGATTCTCCATTTAACTCTGTCCTCAGCAATCCTTTCCAATTGTTTCCAGTTGCTGTTCATCCTTCTTATGTCTGCTTCCAATTATCCACGCAGTGTGTTATTTGGCCTTCCTATTTTCTGCTTCCCAACAGGATTCCATGTTAATGCTTGTCTCGTGATGCAGTCTGATGGTTTGCTTAATGTATGTCCTATCCATTTCCAACGTCTTTTTCTAATTTCCACTTCGGCTGGAAGTTGGTTTGTCCTCTCCCATAGTAAGCTGTTGCTGATGGTTTGTTTCCGATGGCTCTTCCAGCCATAAGATTGGTGAAGCCGATTAGCTTATCTGGAGACACTCGAAGATGACAAGGCACAACTATCCGGGCTTGTAATTGTTTTTGCCATACACTTTTTTATTTATTTGTGTCTCTCATGCATTTTACAAGCCTTGCTTTCATAAGTTTTTATCATCCATTGCTTTTATTGGTGTTTCCCTACCTTTTAATGCTAATCCTATTAGTTCGTATGACAAAATCTTTATTTGCCTTCACTAATGATGTCTGTTAGTTTTGTATGTCCCAGACATTCCAGGGATGACTTATTATCATTATCAGCTTACTGCGTTTCATAATGTCGAATTTAATAAAACACCACGACTGTCGTATCATATTGATCATGTATGTGTAATAGAGAATCGAAGCTACTGATATTATCATTATTATTCATAATATTACTTCTATTATTACTGTTATTACTATTAATATTACTATAATTTCTACATTAATTAGTAGTATTACTATTATTACCACGTTCTATTGTATGGTACTGAAACTTGGAGAAGCATGAAAGACACTTTTCAAATGATTGAAGTTGAAGCTGAGCATGCTGAGCTTTAGCTTTTTGCATTTCCAAATCACGAAGCATAGCTGTAGAAGACGATTGACTTTCTAGTTTGAAAGCGAACTGTAAGAAGAATTGTTTCGAGCTGGAATTCCAATAGGTCCATAGCTTTTTAGGATCTTTATCTACTTCACGGCTTGGAATCTTAAAAGCGATCGTTTCATATGGCTCAGCAGCGAATAATAAGTATTGCCATCTTTTATCTGGTGGCTCAACATGCTGTTCATATGCTGACATAAATCGATGTCGTGGTATTACACCAGAAGCATCAGCTATTTCTGGATAATCAATTTGGAATAGCATAGACTGTTGATTAGCATCCGGATCCTTTTGTTTGTTACTTTATATCCAGGACGACCAATTTTGATGAATTTTTTAGGCTCTACTTTTACACGCTCTGGTTGCATGGTAGATGGCGCTTCACGAGCCTGTTCTACAGCTCGTCGTTGTAAATTGTACTGATGTTTTTTACCTTAAGTGTGTGCAAGATAGCTTCCTTCATTATTGTGTAAAGTTAAGCACAGTTTACATTCGTATGTCCCCAAATGATTTTTCATAAAATATGGATCTTTGTTGAGGTCAATAGTGTCAAGAGCCAGTTGTCGCAAACGCTCTCGACGGTCGCGATTCGCTTCAGCCTCTGATGCGACACCCCTCGAGCCAGTCTTGCCACCAACACGACGTTGAAAGTCCATTCCGTATAGATCTGGACACAATTTCAGGGAGCCCGGCTAAAGGTCCGCCCCTCCTTAGACGACCTGGACAATCCATCCTCCGACAGGTCATCCATATCGGCGCCGTGCTTAGCGTGGACGCCCGATCAACATGAGCACCCATATGCCAGAACTCCCGGTCTCGCGAAAGGATAAACAGCTGTCTGATGAAGATACTAAGAATCCGTTGACAAGATATCATGAGTAACAAGTTTCTGCGACAAGAGTAAACTAAGCAAAATCCGTCGAGAAAGAAATTAGTAAGAGACATTGGGTGGATAGGACCACAGTAATGAAGTCAATAAACTGTGGTCACAATACAAGCGGAACTTTTATTCCTCAAAGACAAAAAGAAAGAGGATGAACAAAGAATACATCACATCCGAAATTGGAGGCTGATATGGAAAAAGAATGAACAACACTTGAGAATCACTGTAAAGGAAGGAGAGCTCAGGGCAGATTTGGTTGGAGAATACTAGTTGGTAACCTATGCAGACTACGAAGGCTCGATATTGATTTAACTACTGAAGAGTAAGTAAGTGATCAGAATGGGAATTAAGATAACATAGAAACACACATGAAGATATAATGAAAGTTTATGAATAATGTTTGTTAGGGATGTCAGATCCCCAGAATTTTCTTAGTAAACCTGTTATTTCGCGCCAGAAATTTTCCCTTTTCACCTTCAGTTTCGTGTTACTCACTTTAGTGAGACGCTAAATCTTATTGGTTCGTTGTTATTTTAGTACGCTATTTTGTAACATTTCAAGGACACTCTTTCTTTTTGTATATATACGCATGAGATGTGTGATTGTCGTTTCCGTTTTCTGGCTGCCTGTGGAATCAGAAGCTTCTTCTGACTTTGGACTTCTCTCTCTAGTTAGCTGGGATGGGGCGCTGAAGCTGATGACAACATTCATGTGAATGCATCTAAAGGTTATTCATACAGTTATAGACATCTATTTACAAGTCAATTAATAAAACAAAGTTATTTTATTCATAATTGTTTTATACCGTTTATTTAATAGGTAGACTGTATAACCAGTAACTTGAAGATTGGGATAGTTAGTTTCACACTAGAATGAAACAGCTGTCTAGTGCTCCCCTTGGTGTCAATGGTACCCTGGCAACAGCAATCTATGAAATATCCAATCAAATATTGTATGGTACGAAAATTGGAGAAGCATGAAGCAACTTTTCAATGATTGAAGTTGAAGTGAGCATGCTGAGCTTTCGCTTTTGCATTTTCCAAATCACGAAGCATAGCTGTTAGAAGACGATTGACTTTCTAGTTTGAAAGCGACTGTAAGAAGAATTGTTTCGAGCTGGAATTCCAATAGGTCCATAGCTTTTTAGGATCTTTATCTACTTCACGGCTTGGAATCTTAAAAGGCGATCGTTCATATGGCTCAGCAGCGAATAATAAGTATTGCCATCTTTTATCTGGTGGCTCAACATGCTGTTCATATGCTGACATAAATCGATGTCGTGGTATTACACCAGAAGCATCAGCTATTTCTGGATAATCAATTTGGAATAGCATAGACTGTTGATTAGCATCCGGATCCTTTTGTTTGTTACTTTATATCCAGGACGACCAATTTTGATGAATTTTTTAGGCTCTACTTTTACACGCTCTGGTTGCATGGTAGATGGCGCTTCACGAGCCTGTTCTACAGCTCGTCGTTGTAAATTGTACTGATGTTTTTTACCTTAAGTGTGTGCAAGATAGCTTCCTTCATTATTGTGTAAAGTTAAGCACAGTTTACATTCGTATGTCCCCAAATGATTTTTCATAAAATATGGATCTTTGTTGAGGTCAATAGTGTCAAGAGCCAGTTGTCGCAAACGCTCTCGACGGTCGCGATTCGCTTCAGCCTCTGATGCGACACCCCTCGAGCCAGTCTTGCCACCAACACGACGTTGAAAGTCCATTCCGTATAGATCTGGACACAATTTCAGGGAGCCCGGCTAAAGGTCCGCCCCTCCTTAGACGACCTGGACAATCCATCCTCCGACAGGTCATCCATATCGGCGCCGTGCTTAGCGTGGACGCCCGATCAACATGAGCACCCATATGCCAGAACTCCCGGTCTCGCGAAAGGATAAACAGCTGTCTGATGAAGATACTAAGAATCCGTTGACAAGATATCATGAGTAACAAGTTTCTGCGACAAAGAGTAAACTAAGCAAAATCCAGTCGAGAAAGAAATTAGTAAGAGACATGTGGTGGATAGGACACACAGTAATGAAGTCAATAAACTGTGTCACAATACAAGCGTAACTTTTATTCCTCAAAGACAAAAAGAAAGAGGATGAACAAAGAATACATCACATCCGAAATTGGAGGCTGATATGAGAAAAAATGAACAACACTTGAGAATCACTGGAAAGGAAGGAGAGCTCAGGGCAGATTTGGTTGGAGAATACTAGTTGGTAACCTATGCAGACTACTAAGCTCATATTGATTTAACTACTGAAGAGTAAGTAAGTGATCAAGAATGGGAATTAAGATAACATAGAAACACACATGAAGATATAATGAAAGTTTATGAATAATGTTGTTAGGGATGTCAGATCCCCAGAATTTTCTTAGTAAACCTGTTATTTTCGCGCCAGAAATTTCCCTTTTCACCTTCAGTTCGTGTTACTCACTTAGTGAGACGCTAAATCTTATTGGTTCGTTGTTTATTTTAGTACGCTATTTTGTAACATTTCAAGGACACTCTTTCTTTTTGTATATATACGCATGAGATGTGTGATTGTCGTTTCCGTTTTCTGGGCTGCCTGTGGAATCAGAAGCTTCTTCTGACTTTGGACTTCTCTCTCTAGTTAGCTGGGATGGGGCGCTGAAGCTGATGACAACATTCATGTGAATGCATCTAAAGGTTATTCATACAGTTATAGACATCTATTTAACAAGTCAATTAATAAAACAAAGTTATTTTTATTCATAATTGTTTTATACCGTTTATTTAATATGTAGACTGTATACCAGTAACTTGAAGATTGGGATAGTTATGAGTTTCACACTAGAATGAAACAGCTGTCTAGTGCTCCCTTGTTGTCAATGGTACCCTGGCAACATCAATCTATGAAATATCCAATCAAACTTAAGGATTGTTAGTTATTGATGAAGTATCCATTAGAACGAAATCTATCATCTTTTAGTCTACCAACCAAAAATATATCACTTCTAGTAATCTTTATTTGTTACTATGTACATTAAATAGTAATCAATTCCACTAAACAGTTAGTATACATATGATGTAATAGATAATCATTATTCTAAACAAAAGCAATGAGGTAGATTAACTCCTCAGAATTTTACAAAAATAAAGATAATTTTAATTTAATAGAACAAAATGATCTTAGTTAAACAATCATTGATAAAGAAAAAAACTGATAGTGTACAACTATTTTGTGTAAATATAACACTATTGAGAAGTTTTCACTCAAAATCCTACTAGGCAATTAAACCTAGGACCTTCAGGGAATAATTCATATTTCTAACTTAGTCAATTCACGATATACTTACACAATGTCGTCCATTGGAAACAATATAGTCAACTAACTGAACGTCCAGATGTTAGTTTCAAAGTGGAGTTTTAAATTTTCTCTGCTAAAGATTTTCATACTACAATGAAACAGCTATTTTATGTTCAATGGTATCCAACTGACATCAATCTCAATTAGGGGGTTTGTGGAGATAGTTAATATTCAATTTCGACATCACGGATTGATGTGAATCAGACAAGCATTGATCACCTGGAGTCACTGGACAGCTGTTTCGTCTTAGTATGGGGCTCCTCAGCAGTGCGCATCCACGACCCCATCGGGGATCAAACCCAGGGCCCTCTGGCTCAGCGACGAATGCTTTACCATTGGACCACTGAGTCGGCTTCTAACGGTTGATATTTCAAATTTAGTCAATTCGTGATATGTTGCGCCACCTCCTCCATGTCATCGGTGGGTTACTATTCCACACCCGACACAGTTGAACTCCACTGGTCACGTCTTCACACTAGAACTCCAGGAATTACCTCGAGAAGCTAGTCACTTAGTGAGCTGATATTAATTACAATTAGGGGGTTTGTGGAGATAATTAATCTATAAGGATGAGTACAAATAATGAACTATGCATAAAAAAGAATACCCACTATAGAGATTTTATAGCATTTTTAGCATTTTTACTAGTTTTACACTTTCAATATAATAATTACCAATTGTAACCTTAATTATTATTATTATTATTATTATACCAATTAATTGAGTAACTTAACTTTGATACATAAAGTACACGCACACACACACACGCACATTTGCATAACAACTAAACAAAAACAAAACATAGAAATCAATCAATCAATCTGATTGTGATCATCAAAAGAATTATCTGTTAACTACAACTATAATAATTGTAACCTTATTACTATTATTATCAGTAGATTGTATTAACAATTAATAATATTATTACCATACTAAAATGTAATGATCAATAACTCCGCGTGGAGCCCCCACAGGGTTGCTGCCGGTCCCAAGCCTAGATAAAGGAGGAGGGTTGGGCATGGGGTTAGCAACCCCACCACGTAAAACAACTACCATGCTAAAAAAAACAGCTTACGAGTAAAAACCTCTATAACCATTCTAACTCTGCCTTGGGAATTGGAAGGACTGATATGACGCTTCATGGTGAAAGCCGAGTTTCTTCGAAAGTCATGAGGCCGATGTCCCCCCCTTCTGACAACCGGAGCGACAACGTAATATAGGTGACTGACTTCAAACAGCTGTCCCCTGGGCACTGCGGTCACACTCTCAAGTCATCACGACCTCCCCTAATCCTCTTTCTCTTTCAGGTTCCTCAAGAATGACCCTTCCACAATGTGGTCAACCGGGAAGTGATAACCGCCCTCATACCTTTAACAGCACAAGAGATCATTTTTCGAATGTTCAATGTTCAATTAACATGTAATCATCAAAACAATAATGTAATCATAGTAATTAATCAAATTAAGAAAGACATTGACAAAATAAACATTAAAATATTAAAACAAATAATGAATGTAATGAATATTCTCCTTTTTTTATGTATTAAATAATAATAATTAACTGTTGCCATGGTGAAGTTTACTGAAATGAAGATGAATAAACAACGACAACAACAACAACAACAAAAAGAAAATCAATTAAATGAATAAATAGGTTTTCCTTTTTCTTTTTTTAGATAGTATTTACATCAAATACTGTTACTATACTTGCCTTCTTAACTTGAATTGAATTGATTTAGTTCATTATTTATGTTTACGATTTAATATCGCCCACGCACCCCCTCCCGCCCACCTTTAAAATACAATAGTTCATTTAATTTAAGTGTAAGGTTGTTGTATGAATTCATTTTATAAGGTTAAATTGTAGACTGGCTCGTTGCACAAGTGTGACTGTCTGGACTCAGTAGCCTAGTGGTGAACAAGGTGGCGTTCTACACGAAACGGACTGAGTTCGAATCTCAGTGTGAACATCAACATTGGGATGAAGGTACATCCAGCCGATGAGTCCCAAATAGTACGAAACGCGCGTCCTGTATTCCGCTTGCCAGTCACCATTCAACTTAAATATATAACTTAATTAAGAAGTGATAAATATAATAAAAAGCATTTTAGGAAATGACGAAGTCCTGTTGTTTGTCATAGATCTAAATCATTGAGCTACTATTGGAAACCTAAGAGTATTGTACAGCTGTTTTGCTCAGTTATGGGACTCGTTATTAGTATACACCATTGATCAATACTTGTTACCCCATATGAAGCATACACCACCATCCAGCATTCTACAATCAAATCTGTCATGGGTATTCCTTTACAACTCTGACGAAGTGCTGTTCAGTATTCTCATGTTTATCTCCAATTACAAAGTAGTATTCTTGAGTTTTCCTATTTCAATTTGGCCTTCACGATTCCACATTAGTGCTTATTTTGTGACACAGTTTAATGATTTCTTCAATAGGTGTCATATCCACCTACAGAGTATTCTCTTAATTTCTTCCTCAAATAGATTTTGGTTGGTTTGTTGACTACCACAGAAGGTTGTTATTGGTGGTATCTGGTCAACGGATCCAAATTATCTTGTGCAGATAGGTGTTTATAAATACTTACATCTATAGAATGGTGACTTTCATAGTTCGCCAATGAGGTTTCTTCTCCATACAATAGAACTGTCTTTACATTTGTAATGAGAATCCTGACTTTGATGTTGGCTGATAGGTGGTTTGAGTCGCAGGTGTTTTTCATTAGTAGAAATGTCGCCTTTGTTTTGGCCTGCCAATTCGCGCTGTCACATCTTTATCACACCCATTTTGTTAATTGAAGACGCTTTGCCTGTATTTAAAAGTTTTCACATCCCCAACACATTTTTCTTCAAGTGTAACTGAATTAGTGCGTGTTGTTTTGTATTTGGTAATCTTGCTTTTCTCTTCGTGTATGTTGAGGTCTACTAATACTTGGGCTGATACTTCACTATCCGTCTTCACCTGCAGTTTTGCTGTGTGTGTTATAGAAGAGCTACGTCAACTGCAAGGTCCAAGTCGTTTAGTTGCATCCATGTTATCCACTGTATTCTGTACAATCCTTGATATGTTACAATTTTCACAATCCAGTTAACCACCAACAGGAGAGAGTTTGCTTGACACAAATTTCCGTTATTACAACCAACCCAAACATTAGATTTCACGGAGTACCTATACTATCAACATTACATAGTTCAGCAAGCGACTAATGACAGAATTGTTACTACAGTCAATGTATAATATAGTATAACGATCATACCTTGAAGGAAAATGAATATAAAGTATCAGTAGTGTAAGGATGAACAATCCACTATGAGCATCAATATTGAGATGCAGGTACATCCAGCCGATGAGTCCAAATAGGACGAAACGCACTTCCTGTATTCCGCTTGCCAGTCACCATTCAACTTAAATATATAACTTAATTAAGAAGTGATAAATATAATAAAAAGCATTTTAGGAAATGACGAAGTCCTGTTGTTTGTCATAGATCTAAATCATTGAGCTACTATTGGAAACCTAAGAGTATTGTACAGCTGTTTTGCTCAGTTATGGGACTCGTTATTAGTATACACCATTGATCAATACTTGTTACCCCATATGAAGCATACACCACCATCCAGCATTCTACAATCAAATCTGTCATGGGTATTCCTTTACAACTCTGACGAAGTGCTGTTCAGTATTCTCATGTTTATCTCCAATTACAAAGTAGTATTCTTGAGTTTTCCTATTTCAATTTGGCCTTCACGATTCCACATTAGTGCTTATTTTGTGACACAGTTTAATGATTTCTTCAATAGGTGTCATATCCACCTACAGAGTATTCTCTTAATTTCTTCCTCAAATAGATTTTGGTTGGTTTGTTGACTACCACAGAAGGTTGTTATTGGTGGTATCTGGTCAACGGATCCAAATTATCTTGTGCAGATAGGTGTTTATAAATACTTACATCTATAGAATGGTGACTTTCATAGTTCGCCAATGAGGTTTCTTCTCCATACAATAGAACTGTCTTTACATTTGTAATGAGAATCCTGACTTTGATGTTGGCTGATAGGTGGTTTGAGTCGCAGGTGTTTTTCATTAGTAGAAATGTCGCCTTTGTTTTGGCCTGCCAATTCGCGCTGTCACATCTTTATCACACCCATTTTGTTAATTGAAGACGCTTTGCCTGTATTTAAAAGTTTTCACATCCCCAACACATTTTTCTTCAAGTGTAACTGAATTAGTGCGTGTTGTTTTGTATTTGGTAATCTTGCTTTTCTCTTCGTGTATGTTGAGGTCTACTAATACTTGGGCTGATACTTCACTATCCGTCTTCACCTGCAGTTTTGCTGTGTGTGTTATAGAAGAGCTACGTCAACTGCAAGGTCCAAGTCGTTTAGTTGCATCCATGTTATCCACTGTATTCTGTACAATCCTTGATATGTTACAATTTTCACAATCCAGTTAACCACCAACAGGAGAGAGTTTGCTTGACACAAATTTCCGTTATTACAACCAACCCAAAACATTTAGATTTCACGGAGTACCTATAACTATCAACATTACATAGTTCAGCAAGCGACTAATGACAGAATTGTTACTACAGTCAATGTATAATATAGTATAACGATCATACCTTGAAGGAAAATGAATATAAAGTATCAGTAGTGTAAGGATGAACAATCCACTATGAGCATCAATATTGAGATGCAGGTACATCCAGCCGATGAGTCCCAAATAGGACGAAACGCACTTCCTGAATTCCACTTGCCAGTCACAATCCAACTTATATAATACTTGTGAAAAATTCGCTATATCGAGGCAATCCGCTCAGGATGCACATATAGCAACAATGACTGATCAGCTTCAGTCTATAACAAATCAACGGGAATATACAAGTTCTTCCTAAAAGTTAATTTGTAGATGAATTGGAAAGGAACAAATCATAGTGTCCGAACTAAAGTACAAATATCAAAAATAACAATTCTCACTAACTGTACAGACTATCGAAGGAATTCGACATAGAATCTATTTACTTTAGATAATTTAGTTGTATCGTATTGCATACCGTACTAAGCTAATGAGAACCTATGTGTTTGTCGCATCTCATGAGAAAGAAACATAACAGTTTATAAATATGATTAGAGTTGGATTATAGAGTCGAAAATACAAACTTCATTGTTATTAGGACTTGTCAGCTAGATATACTTCCTATATCTCAGTGTTTATGTTTATATGGAGACTCAAACTCCAATAGTTAATGTGAAGCATCATTGTGTTCACCGCTAAGCTACTATGTCCAGACAGCCGTGCTTGTTCAACGTTCATCTAAGTATTGATTAAGAGAATATGTGGTACTGTACAAATTTCTTATGTACACAGATTTCGTTTGAGAAGGTGGATATTAAAGGCTCTCGGTATACATAGAAGATGTATGATCAAACCAAACGGTAGATTAGGTGGGATTCGATAAATGATTATAACAAAATATGCCAGTATAAAGCTGTTTACTTGCTGTAATTGACCTCAGACAAGCTCAGTAATGTTTAAAAATTGCATGACGGACCTGCTGAATCGTTAGTCTAATGTAGCTGGTTGCATAAGAAAAGTTACACATGGAGATGGTAAAATAGCTGTCCAGTGCATTCTGGTTTACAACGGTACCCTGCCAACTTCTTACTATTGACTTTTATTTACTTTGACTACATGTAATTTGACTATTGTATTATCATTATTATTATTGTCATGTTTCTCTTCCTCCCACCCTCTCCCTGCTACTCACCTTAGATCTTAGTGATTATTCTCCTTCTCTTGTAGAAATCTTACTCTACTCTATTGTTTCATTGTGTTGGAAGTTGTTGACTGACTTAATTTGTACAATAGGTTAGGCGTTCGTTAATCTGAAACTTTTGGGGAGGAAACTAAAGTGGACACTGCTGAAGAGTCTCATAATAAGATAAAACAACTATCCGAAGGTCCTTAGCTTTCACTGGTATCCTACCAACACTAATCTATACTGAATTCGATCAATTATTGACTGATTATCAATGAAGTAACATATTAAATCGTACATACTAATGCTGCCAAGCATTGAACAAGTGCTTATCTGTTACAGTCATTGTTTGTCTACTGTAAGTCAATATACGATGTTATAGTTTAGGACAGGAAAATTCTGATATTATTTTTGGTTACTACTCGTTAAAATTGTTATATAGTACTTATTACGCAGTTTCAATAAGAGCGGAGTCAGAGGGTCCTGGGTTCGATCCCCGATGGAGTCGTGGATGCGTACTGCTGAGGAGCCCCATACCAGGACGAAACATCTGTCTCAACCAGTGCTTCCAGCTGATCAATGGTTGTCTAATTCAGATTAATTCGTGATATCAAAATTGACAGTTAACTATCTCTACAAACCCCCCCCCCTAATTGTAAGAGTTCATTACCTACATTTCATTCATTAAGTATTATCTGATGTACTTTAAATATAAATTTTGAAATAAATCTCATTTCAAGTTGAAACATGTTTTGGAAATTCCCTGCATGGTTCGAACTCGTCTGATAGTGATTGACTTACTTGTGACTTTGAAGGCATTGTTTATCAAGGCTGTTTTATCTTAATAATCAAATAGATTAAGGAATCTCATATGTTTACTATAAATTAATTCTATGGATTGGTATTTTTTTTTTACACACATTCTATCTATAATTATAATGTATTAGAATCTTCCCGTTGATTTATCATGGACTGAAATTGATCACTGTCTATTGCTATATGTGCATCTAGATCGGATTATCGTGATATAGCTATATTTCACAAGTATTTCTTGAGTTAGATTGTGACTGACAAATGGAATTCATAAGATACGTTTTGTTCTATTTGGGACTGGACAGCCCCGATGTATCTGTATCCTAATGTTGATGTTCACACTGTGATTCCTAAACAGTTTGTTTCGTGTCAAACCCCACCGAGTTCACCATTAGGCTACTGAGTCCATATGGTTTAATGGTAAGAAACATTTGTTATGACGTAACTCATACAGCCTTCATCAATATGTAACTACTGAGCTAATTCACATTACTCCTTGAATCAATAGTGGTTTACCTTAATCAAATAATTAGTAGATACAGTAAGAATTCAGTACAGAAAACTATCTATGTTGATAAACTACATACTATAAATATAACCTGTAAAACATTGGTCAGTATTAGATACTTGAGAATGTAACTAGTTTTTGATTACTTCAGTAGATTATGTAATACTTCTAGTTTAATATAGACAATTATTTATTAATTTAACTATGTATACGAATCTATGTTGCTAGTAAATAGCTTTCTTGATAAAGAAATATAATTAGGATAAGCTTGTATGCCCGTTGCACAAGTGCGACTGTCTAGAGACAGTAGCCTAGTGGTGAACGCAGTGGCGTTTGGCACGAAGCGGACTGAGTTCGAATCCCAGTGTCAACATCAACAGTGGGATACAGGTACATCCAGCCGATGAGTCCCAAATAGGACAGAACGCGTGTCCTGGATTCTACTTGCCAGTCACAATTCAACTTAATTACTTAACTTGATAAGGAAATGTTTTTCGTTGAAACGTCTTCATATCACTATAGTAAATAATCGTTTGTGATTATTTTATGAAGGTTGATAATTAATTATTTCTCCTGTATTCGTTATAGATGAATTTTCTTTGGGTACCATTGTAACTAGGGACAGTTGCTTCATGTTAGTACGGGCCTATTCAACAATGTACACCTTAGAATCAATTACAATAATTAGCTTACTAGTGATTAACTTCAAAATATTTTTGAAGTTTTAACCAAGTAGAGTTCAGGTATCTCAATAACAATGTATGATTGTTATACTATATCATACTATCCCATTAGACACTGACCTACTGCAGCTAGTCAAGTGTTTACCAACCTAGAGGTAAAACCGACGATATCCACTACTAAAATATCTCTGAACCATTTTTTATATGTTTACTCTTCCTTCTGCTAATGTGATGTTAATGTAGCTGTGCTTTAGAGGTATGATAATTTGGACTGATGCATACCATATGCCAGGTTTTGTGTTGATCATACAAACATACATACATTCATACTACTGAAATATCTTACACAAGAATAAGACATCCAGAAATACTAGACAGCTGTCTTGTGCTAGAATGAAACACTTCAGCAGTGCTCATTCAGGACCCTAGCGGGAATCAAACCCAGGACCCTTGAGCTCCGTGGCAATCAATTTATCAAACCTTAACGGTTGATACTTCTAACTCACTCAACTCGTGATACGTTTCAGCAATATCATCCTTGCCATCGGTGGATAACAGCCTCATACTCAACATGGTTGAACTCTACTAGTCACGTCTTCACATTAAAACTCCAAGAATTACTTCATTGAGTTAGTTACTAGTTAGCTGATACTGATTATAATTAGGTATCCAGTACTTCCTTAATGATCCACCATTGTCTAATTCACACTATTTCATGATATCAAAATTCATAGTCAACTATCTCTAAAAACACTCAATTATAAAACATCTATTTAATTTATTGTTATCTATCTATCTATCTATCTATCTATCTAATAGAAACTTTGATATATCCAATCAAATAAAATAACCAATCTCCACAAAAATAACCATCCCGATTAAACTATAATAATGAGCTCAGTAGTGACTAACTCCAGGATGTTCCTGAAGCTCTAGTGAGAAGTCATGACTGGTGGAGTTCAGACTTGTCAGATATGAGACAGTTATTACCAATGACAATAGATGATCGTCGCGTTATATATATCACAAATTGATAGAAGTGGGAATTCTACCATTGGATGTGTGTTGACCCAGTGATACAGATGCTTAAGCGTTTGTCATCAAACTGAAGTCTGTGGTACGCACTGCTTAGAAGTTTCACACTAGAATAAAATAGCTATCCAGTTCTCCTTGGTTTTCAATAGTACCCTGGCAACATTATCAATCTCTGATATATAGATATATTCAAATAACCATCTAAATTGAACAATAATTCAAAAAAAAAAACAACATACACTTACATTGAATATACTTCACATGATTTCTTATTCACTTTACAATCAGATAAATATCGTCTAAAATCTTCATATCCATCTTTTATAGCAACTATAGCTAGTGTAATTAATACAGGCAATGGTGCTATCTCTTTAGCGAATGCATTAATATCTGGTAGAAAATTTAATATTAATATAAATACAAAGTAAACATTAGCAAAACGATGAAATTGTTCCCATATATTCATTGGTATAAATGTTAATAATGTATATTTTGTTGTTTTAATTTTATTATTATTATTATGATGATGATTATGTAATATAGATTTTATTGAATATTGATCATATTTGTTTAAATGAATTAATGTTGATGGATAAATTAAACGTGTTGATGGCGGTGACGATGATGACGTAGCATGATGTTGTTTACAGAACCAACGTAACATTTAATAATTCATGAATAAGTTAATTAACTAAAATATAAAAGAAACAATGAAAATAAAATTGAATGTTTCATCAATTAGATCTTCATCAGACTAGTCTCTTCTGATTGTAGCTGCTACCAAGATGTAGTGGTCGGGCTTGCCTATCGTGATGACTTAACCGAGATATATTGGTTGGAATTCATATTATTCTAGGTTCCACCATGCAAAACAGGTCTCTTGGAGAGTGATAAGACAAAAGGCAGCAACCTAACATCTGAGGGCGACGTTGTACTGTCAACTGCAGAGAGGTGTGAAAGTAGTAAGTTGTTTCCCTCGGATAATCAGCATCTGCAGCGATGCTGCCTTCTTAACGGAAAGAAGGGGTTAGAAACGGTCGATCCTAGAAATGATATATCTTACATTACGCCACAGATTTTTGACTCTGGCAGTAAGGCCTTCTAAAGAACGAACCTAACACATTAAAAACTCCCTATAACATGGTCGAGCGCGATCGGCCTCAAGCAGTTGTCCCTTGATATCTCAGATCACATTCTTAGATGACTATGACCAATACTGGTCCAGTTCCCTTTTCACGTACCTCAAGAAGTAATATCTTTCCATGGTGTAGACAACCAGAAAGTGAAAACCTCCCTCATAACATTAACAACATACGTGGTTTGTCTTCATCATCATAAATATCAATATTTTACAATTTATACTAACACAAATCAAACAATTCAACGTATAAATCCAGTATAATCAGATCAGTACTTAGAACAACGCATATAAGCGAACTAGATTGTTTCGTCAAATAGATCTTCATCAGGCTTCACTCTTTAATATACACAGTAATATTGATATGTAAATTTGAAAAGGGTTAAAGTAATCAACGTAAGTCGATTGTGACAATAAAGTGAATGAAATACTTAACTGTTGATCATAAACAGTAGAAAGCACAAAATGATAGTAAGGGGACAAGTGTACTGGTAGTATAATAATAATAATAATAATAATAATAATAATAATAAAATGTTCGCCTTAAGGTCAGAAGTCTCTGGGTTCGATCAGTCATGGTGTTGTGGATATACACTGTTAGAAAATCCCATACTAGGATGTAACAGTTGTCCAGTGCTCTAAGGTAGTCAACGGTTGTCTAATTCAAACCAATTCACAATGTAAAATCAATGATAGAACAACTTGAATAAATATACTTATACAGAAAGTAGATAAATACATGACAAAATAGGCAGATTACGTAATATGGATTGTGTGAACAAACGTTTCACTCATGTGAGACAATGAAGACAATTTACGAAAAGAATGAGAATAAAATAATTAAAATAAAACAAAAACACAATGCAGAGGATGCATCTAGTTCGTGAAAATATTAGTTAAGTCATATTTAGCCAAGGAAGAAATACCGATATTGTACAATTCCACTAAACACGTTGACTAGGGTTCCTGGTTCGAATTCCAATAGCTTCTACCATACGCAACAAACGAATATGAGCTCCATTAAGAAACTTTGATAGCATACATTAGATTACTTTAAATGACTTCAATTTCACTACATCATGACTACTTTCTACCAAATGAAAAAAAAACTGATCTACATATACTCATTACTAGTTCTTTACCGAACTGCTTTTTAGAAGACTGTTTCATTTATCTTTAGTATATGTAAATCAATTATATTATTTCTATTGTTGTTATGTTCCCTTATCCATAACCTCCCATTAGACTCATGAACTGTTGTTATATCACTTGTTATTCAGGAGCTATGATCAATTGATCATGTACCTGTGCCCCATGTTCTTAGTCATTATTTTTCCCATTTTGTATTGATGCTATTCTCCCTATTAGTATGTTGTATGGTCTGATTTTTTCTATATATAAAGGAATGTTTGAAATGCAATATGATTCTGTCCAGTTGGCGTATCGTCTTTTCTTCTTTTATCCCTGGCTTGGAAATGAGTGGGCATCGGGCAGACGTGCAGTGATCGACTAGGCATCCAATCGGCGTTCGATATACAAACAGTTTTCTTTGTCAAAACATATTCATTAACTCTTCTGTAGTGCGTTGTTAAACTTCCACATGAATGATAATGATGTTGGTGATACTAGGTGTATACCATATTAATGTTGATGTGATCATGTAATTTTGGTTATGAAGTTAACTTACACCTACTAATATGAGATTCATATTTGCAAATGTTTTAACTTTTATTACAACACTAACCTCATGCTCACCAGTAATATTTATTACTCAGTCATAGTTATTTTAATGGTTTCATTAAAATATGTTATAGTTTAGTGTTGTGGAAGTTGTTTAGTGTTACTTAGATATCAAAAATCAATCTTAGTTAGACAACAATTAAACATTAGGAATTAACACAGGATAGCTATTTCACTCTAGCATTAAAATTCAGAAGTACTCATCCACAACTCTATCAAAGAATTGAACCGAGAACCTTCAAGTGCCTCGGCAAACGCTAAGCTACTAAAGCAGCTTCCAACAGTTGACAGCCTTAACTCAGTCTATTCTCAACAGAATTATGCAACGTCATTTGCTGCTATTAGTAGATAACTGCTTGATACGTGACATAATTAAATTTCACTATAAGAATTACCTCAAGTAGGTAGTCACTAGTGAACAGATGTTGATTGTAATTTGACAGTAAAATAACGATAAAATATTTCTAAATAAACTTTTTAATTAAGGAATTATATAATTTATTGATAAAACAACACTAATTGGTGCTTATGCATATAAACATCGCCAGTGATAAATATTTAATTTTGTGGCATTTTAATCAATGATGAGGAAGTTTGAGAACAGACTGGCATCAAAACACTAGAAACTTTCCTGCAGAGTAACAAACTAATGTTTTTCAGCAACTTATATGAACAGAAATGTCATAACTCTTCAACTGTTAACTTAAGTACACATATGCAGCAAATATCTGACATGATGACTATTTTGTTTTTCAAAATAAATGATTACCAAAAATGTGGAAAACGCTCATATATCTAATCCTTGCACAGAAAGATTTCATATTGTGACACAATCGCTAGAGGAAAAGAAACTATCATTACAATGTAAACTAACAGATACTAACTGAATTCCAGACTATATTTTGTACTTAAGTGTGTATACAAAGAGCATTGCATTCATACCAACATTAGATCGTAGTAGGAACACAGGAAATCGGTCTGCTTCTGGCAGCATATATAAACACAGTGTTTTCAATGATATTTAAATTGTGCCTTAAGAAGGCATAAAAATGCTAGGTATGTTATTCGCATAAATCTGCGCTTTCCATTTTACCAGTTGTTAGCCATTCTAGTAAGTAACTGTCAGAACATTTTCATGTATTGACTCACTAACAAACACTAACTTAAACCAGCTACAAATCTTCTGCATTACGCAACTTATCACTAAAGTTTACATTAGTCATAACAGGAATTTAACCGAAAATCACTTAGTACGATTTGAAACAAGAATGTATTTCAAACTGATTAGAACCAACAAGCAATCAGTCATCAAAGTTCCCACTGATTCTCTTTCCACATTCCACGTTTGAGTGCGCATACCAGCATATCAATGCATAACTCAAAAACTGCTATGCTAAGGAGGAAATACAACCCCTTGCAATTATCGAGATAAAATCGGTTAATTCATGTAATCTACATTCACATCAAAACTTTCAAATAATCAGTGGTTACAATTACACAACATTTATAGAAACGAGTCGCAGTGTGACAGTTCATGCGATATTTCAAAAACTTTTGGGAGAGATTTGATAAGCTATTTGTAAACGTTTATGCAAACACTTAGCAGCTATGTCTAAGCGTCGTAGTAGCAATAAATGCCTCTTAGTATAATGTGCTGACTGACTTAAAGACATTTTATTTTGTAAACGTTTATCGCTGTTACGCATGTAATAAGTTCTTGCATTAATACGTTACTAATGCATACTGTGCTAAGATAGTTGAAATGTGTCATTAATATAATTGTACGCACACACTTTGCACTTGGCGCTTTGTACCTGCTACTGTCTGAAGCGTAAATGTACTGTCTCTGGAACATTTTTTGTTCTGAACTGCGTCTTTTTCACCGATTGTCTGAATCAATAATTGATCCCTTTTATAGCATCGGAACTGAATACTAAACGTCACTGTCGCTCCTCCCAGCTCAACTGACTCGAACGAATCTACACTGGATACTTCGATTTATACGTAGATGTGGTAGTCATCTGGAGAACCTGTCATTCGCCTCAGACATTGCCAGTAATTCAAGTAAACTAAGTTCTAATAGACGTTGCACTTATTATACGTACTTATATTAACTGACAATATAGTATTCATTCCGCTTGTGACAGTTTATGAGGCGTTAATAACTCGATAGTGTTCCGTGGCCACTAATAAGACTAAAGTCTTATTGTAAAAGAGACACGCCAGTTATCGTATGGATATTGTATCTTGAGCAAAAGCTAACTTTTAAAAAGATGCATAAACGTCTTTCAGATGACAGAGTTTCAAATTATTCTACCACTTGAAGCTATGTCTTAGAACATTTTTGAAACTTCTTTTACAAAATGACGACACTGGCCAAAAGAACTATTTTATAGTAGTGTATTTGCAAACTTTAGCATGCAATCAGAGTAGATTATTGCTAAAAGTTTAAGGTGATTCAGTAAAAATCAGATATGTTCTTACAAGTATTGAGAAAAATTTTCTCTGACATACCTCATCGTAGACGTGTTCCAGACCGTGATCAAAATATCAGATCGCAAGTAAATATTTAAGTACGCAAAACCGATTACGTAAGAAAATATATTTTAATGTTTAGT
This sequence comes from Schistosoma mekongi, assembly GCA_034768735.1. Taxonomy (NCBI): domain Eukaryota; kingdom Metazoa; phylum Platyhelminthes; class Trematoda; order Strigeidida; family Schistosomatidae; genus Schistosoma; species Schistosoma mekongi. Next base: position 46,313,033 of record CM068307.1, read on the forward strand.
TACTTAAACACATCCAGTCATTTAAAGATACGTAGTGTCACGGAATGAATTTAGAAAAATCTGGTTTTAAAGTCTGTAAGTAAGAACTGAAAGGCTGTTTGTTCGCTTCTTTTAAATATAATATTAAAGTAAAAAGTATAAAGAAAAAGAAAGAAATGAAGCAGAAAAAAGGTAAATTGTTGTTGAAGTATGAAGTAATTTGATTACCAGTAACAAAAAGCGGAAACTCACGTTTAATAATAGAAGCAATCTGCAAAAACAAGTAATGATAATCACAAAGCAGAAGTCGCCTCGTGACAATTAGCAGGAAATGTTTGAGCTCTGAACGCATCCGAATCCTGCGGGTTTATCGACCTAAACAGCTGTCAGGCTGTTGTAAAAGTTAAACACATATTCACTATCAAATGTACCTAATATCGTTATGGTGAACTAGTATAAACTTAGCGGCTATTCAGTGCGCAGAATTTAATGTTAGCAGTTTGGTTTTATGTCAGTGGCGTTGTCTCATGGCAATTATATGGGTGCCCGATTGCACTGGTACTCAAACTTCTTACCCCATTTGGAGCACAGGCCATCAACTAGCATTCTCTACCTAAATTTGTTATGGGCTTTCCTATCCAGCTCCCCCTAATTGCTCTTCATCCTCTTTATGTCTGTCACTAATTTCTGACGCAATTTGTTCCTAGGTCTTCTTCTTTTCGATTGACTTTGAGGATTCGAAGTTAGTGATTATTTTGTAACACACTCTGATGATATCCTTACCGTGTGTCCTATCCACCTTCAGAAACTTTTTTATTTCTTCTTTGGCTGGAAGTTGATCGGTTTTCTGCCATAGAAGGTTGTTATTGATGGCATCTGGTCAACGGATCCGAGGTATCTTACGGAGATATTTATTTATAAATACTTGAATCTTTTAAAGAATGCTTTTAACAATTCTCAAAGTTACGGCTTAATAAAACTGAACTTTGTCAACGTTTGTATTTGAAAAATTGACTTTGAAATTATCTGAGAGCTGGTTTAGTTTCAGATGTTTTTCACTGTAGAAATGCAGCCTTTGCCTTGCCAATCCGCGCTCATACATCTGCATCAGACCCTGCTTATCTATCATGCTGCTCAAGTACGTAAAGTTTTCTACATCTTCCGGTGTTTCTCCATCAAGCCTAATTGAGTTGGTGCTCGTTGTTTTGTATCTGAGGGTCTTTATTTTCCTTTTGTATATGTTGAGGCTTACTGCTGCCGAGGCTGCTGCTACATTGTTCGTCTTCACCTAAATTTGATGTTGTGTGGGATAGAAGAGCTAGGTCATCTGCAAGGTCCAAGTCATCTAGTTGCACCAATGTTGTCCATTGTATTCCGAGAGTGTCTTGAGATGTTGCAGTATTCATGATCCAGTAAACCACCAGCATAAAGAATGGCGAGAGTAAGCAGTTAGACAAGGCTGCTCACCCTCCCCCTTCCTCTTTATGCTGTTGGTTGACTGGATCATGAAGACTGCAATAGGCACTAATGAAACAAGTAGAAAAATCAATACAATCAGTTTACATTTTCTGTGGCCACCACCATAATCAAAAAGGCGTAAACACTGATAAAATAATATAGTCATATAACCGCACTAATGTGACTATATAGCACTCACTGTATATTGTCTTACTTGCCTAATATTAAACTTACCAATGAGTAACAACGCGGCATCATAATGAATTTAATAATAAAATGTGCAACATATTTTAAACATTCCGTGAGTCATACTTGCTAGATATGAGAAGATCCTATAATATTGATTACCTGAATCGTTTAAGACAACACTGCCTATTTACCCAATGATGACTTGTCAACCTTCTCTATGCTAATCCACACGATCTTTCAGTACCATCACATAGTAATGTTACCAGTGAACAATCAAGAAACATGAACCGTACTATTAAAACTACCAGCAAAATTTCCTTTGATAAGTTCCCTCAACAGCCAGTGCTGATATTATATGGCTATAATTGACGAATATGGACAATCTCGGTGTTTATGTCATCCACTATCATGGCAAACAATTTAAAACCTTGCCAATCTAACTAGCTGCTTAGAGGATTCCTCCTTCAGCTAAACAAACTATGTTTGTTTATCAAAATTAACTGGAACACTAGCTGGGATACATATACATGGTACAACTACTAAAGAGGACTCTGAATACGATCAAGTCAACTTGTGGTATAACCAGAGTATCATATAACTATAAAATACATAGAAAAAATCATAAGGCAGTACTAAGGGGAAAGGAAGATATATTTCATCATGGGCAGAGCGTTAACTTGGTTACAACTTATATGGTAGCCGATAATAGGAAGATTGTTTGCTACTCTGCTTCCTTATCTACTGGCAAGGCTTGATCGAGCATTTCCAGTTGATCCTGTCCACAGAGACAAAATCTTATGCAATCACTTGTTGAGGGGGACCATTTACCGACACAGCTCACTACTCTTAACTCCTAATGGGTTGTGATGATCCTCAGATATGCTAGCCAGATGAAAGGCAATGGAAAACATTCGTATGGTGGCATGTGATGCAGCACAGCTTCTAAAGGTCCGTGCCCACGGTATGGTGACTCTGCATAAAAATTTGGGCAAAATATGTCTCCTTTTTTGCGTTCTTTTCTTCTATTCAGACGGCTTGGAAAACTTGATGAGAAAATATTTTTGGTATATGTGTGTATATTTGTAGAGAAAACTAGTTTGGCAGCACAATGTAACATGATACTGATAGGACCCGCACACCTAAAACGCTTATTTAACATGCGAAAATTTGTAAAATTGCGCACGCTAAATAAAAACGGTTGTTGATTGATTTCTAAAATAATAGTTTATAGCACGCTGAAGGTAGAAGAATGCGTCCCACCAGATCGAGGTGGACGTGGTCGAATTGTGCGGCTGAAATAAAAGAGGCGCTAAAATGGCATTTACTATGCTTGACTACCTTCTTATATTTGCAGGCCACTCGGAAGAATGTTCTTTCATTGATATCTTCGTTCACACTCACTCAACATAATCCTTGTTGATGACTAGATAGTCAGTAAGTGTAAAAGAATCACAGAAAGAAATGTTCATACATTTTCTAATTGCCTTTGTCTAGAGTTTGAGCGTTGTTGCTGGCAGTTTTTGATGGAGATCCCTATTTTTATTCTAAACGTGAGCAAGTCCAAGGAGATTGATCTCTTGGATACGATTGAAGCAAGGCATTTTTGATAAGGCATCAGTGATTACATCATCAACTCCAGATACATATTATATGTATGTAGTTAATTAGTAGATAACCAGACTCGTGAAGAATATTTATCTGAATATGCATCCACAGAAAACGTTGGTGGCTTATGCTAGTAAAGATACTAAATTCCCAGCCCTCAGTGGAGTGTCGAAAATGCTGTATATCACATCGTACAGCAAATGAATTTTGGTCGAAGGTACTGTATCTCGATTCAATATCTTGCTGCCGCTCCGAGTAAAATGCTAAACACTGCCAAGTCTTGCTAGTTTATTGTAATAGAATTATATCGATGGCTATTGAACGTGATTTCCATAATACCGACATATACAGTCTTGATGAAGGCTGTCTTTGTTTCTGCACATATGGTGACTTTCATTTTGCTTCCGTTTGCTTCAAGTATGCTCAGTTTGGGTACGAAACGCCTGTTAACGCATGACAATCCGTTAAAAGTTCTCGGCTGTCTAATAGCAATCGGTTCTGGATGCCGTGGAATAGCAGCCACCTTGTGTTTACGAGGGTGTGTTCCACTGGAATCAAAAGTATAAATAAGAAAGTTCAAGGAAGCGGTTTCCAAGGACAGTCTCATAGGGAAATTTCTCCTAAGATGTTTGGCCCTTAAAAGGTCAAAGCAAAATCCAGTATCTTTCAAGAAGTCTGATTTATTTTGCGTCCTCGAGTTCATAATTTTTTAAAACTTCTCCAAGCATTGTCCACTATCATCAAATAAGCACTTAGTTGGTATTGTCCCATGCTTATAAGCCCTTTGCCGCAAAAGTTCTTTTATGATCTGCTGCTTTGTTGTGACCTCTTACCGGTTATGTCGGAAAATCTACTAAATGACGATCTATATTTAGCTCAACTAACTCTAATTTATTCAGAAACCGTGAGTCCACCTTCATTTTCTATTGACGCACTCAATTTAATTCATCTCACCTGAAATCTGGTTGGTGAAAGTCAACTGATCGACTCTATTACCGACATTGAATCCAACTTATGAGATATATCGATAGATATCAAAGTGTTCACATACCCTAATATGTTACCTGAACTACAGACAATTTCCATCTAGTTATCCTTTATCTGATGTTTGTTACTATAAATTAATAATAATAATAATTTATTCTCAAGTAACAATTTGTACATGAGAGCATGCCAAAGGCTTTACTGGCTGTCACTGGAAGCTTTATAAATCCATACTTCCGTATTCGCCTGTCTGCATAACCCTCTGGAGTTAGTAACTGGCTACACTGGATGGTGTTCGAGGCCTCTGGTAAACAGATACACCAATTTTGAGTCGCCACTAATGTTAGCACTCAATGACACCACATCTACTCCTTTATAAAGCTCGGATTTTCAACCAAATCTTCATTGAAACATTTAGGTGCGTACCTAGGTGATTTGGACAATAAACTGTCCTTATAAACTACGTTAATTCGTAATGTACCCTCATCAAATTTATAAATAATATCAGTACAAAAGTTAGCATCAAAATAACTAACACTATTGTAGCTCATTGCTTAAGGGATGGTTCAGCCACGTCCGCTTGCAGACTTAAGGATAGTGATTCACGTTTATACCAAAAAACAGTATCCAGCTGTTAAACACAGTTGATAATTCCTGACCGATAGAACTAGTACTTGATCTACACAGATGCCAGATCCAGAAACCAATATCCGAGATGCTAAGTTCAGAAATCGTCAAGTATTCTATTTCAGTAAGCCATACTGGTTGCAATAGTAGGCATCCAAAATATTAGTCGTTCGTATCCCAGGAGCTAAATCAACAACACGTGACTGTTGGCGCATATTGTCAAGTCACCCAAAATATTTAGTAGTATAACGTTTTCAATTGCAACACAAGTTCGGCTTTGATGAAACATTAACAAGTCTATAGCGATACGTTGATAAACAACATTCCGTACTTCTGAATGTCTCAAAAGCGTTACAACAAATTCTACGGGAGAATTATCAACATCCGATAATGGGTGAAGACCCAGAAAAATTTTAAACATTGGTTGAATTTGTCACAGATTGATGATTGTGTGGTACTGTTAAAAAACAGGAAGCACTGGACAGCAGTTCCATCCTAGTATGAAACTTTTCAGCAGTGCACACCGTAGGCTCCACTCCCGGACTGATGTCGCTTCCTGATAGGGACAATCTATTAGGACAGTACAAATAAGCGTAGCCTTACTTCACGCTGCAAGTGAACAAATAAATAACTGTGATAATATAGATTCATGTAGTTTGTGCCATGGAATGTTTATATGGGTTCACCGTGAGAAAAAATCTAATGGTGGACGACAGGAAAAGTCGCGTATGATGCCTACCATAAAACTCCGAGACGGTGGATTGTAGTTACTCAAAAATACGATGCATATTTTTCTCTTGAGTTATTATTCACGTGCACAACACTTTAACTTAACGCACATATACCTGAGATAAGATGTGTGTAGGGTTAGGGGTCGTTACGGCCGGTTGAATGATAAGTCAGAGAAGTTGAACACCAATATCACTAGATGTTGTCTGGTTGAATCGAGTTTCATTGTTAGTAGCTACTGGTTCTGAAACGACTGAGTAAGCGCTCGTACTACTGATGGAGTCAATAATATTCGGAAGTACACTCCTAGTAATTTTGTATATTTATTGTATCATCCTAGACTCATTGTGTATTCTTGCGGCAGGAAGTCGGAGTAACTAATCGTTTTCCAGCTACTTGTTATTGTTTCATTTAGGTTGTGGGGATAATAGTCAAAGTAAATGCTCCATTATACAGAGGCGCTTGGTGGGTAGGAAAGTCGCGATGGTATTCAGGACCCTAGCAACCGCTTGGTCATGTCAAGTCGGCTTGGCTGTCTTGACGATGGTGTTTTTGGAGTAGGTCGGACCCTCAGTAGAACCACGTTCAAGCAAATCGTGAAAGAAAGAGGAAGTTAGACGATATAGTAAACATTCATACACAAAGAAATGTATTATGTTAAAGTTAATATGCTCAGAGAATAATATGGAGCTTGACGAGGCAACTCGAAAAATGCCTAAGTATTTCTGCCTGCAGTCTAATATTCCATCTGATTTATTCGTACGGGTAGTCGTCTAAGTAAGAGTGTTGATGTTGATTCGTCAAGCCTCTTTCTATTTTGATATTGCTAACATGAAAAACATGACTACCAGTACGTCAGTGCGTGAAAGTGCTACATTGACTTCCGTGGTTTAAACTGGGAGGTATTTCATCCTGCTTACCTATCATTATTGTGTGCGTTCTTGAATCAGTGGATGTCGTAGCCTATGGTGTGGGTAATGTGAATGGAACATCGATTATTCATTCTAGGCAAATCTACTAGAACCATGAACATGAGTGTTTCGTCACGAAATAGTAGTATTACTTAGGTACTTCAACAGTGAGACTATCTGTAGCAGAATTTGCATTTGAATGCCAAGTCACATTTCATTACCTGAAAGATGTATATTTAGCAGTTGTCACTTGCACTGCTCATTGTCTTGTTGAAATGTTTCTTAGGTGGTGTGCTCCTGGCAAACATGCACTAAATGTTTGAACTATGACTGTCTACGTTTGCCTCAAATCATCAAATCAAGGTGACATCTTGATTACTGGGTGGTGGTTGTTTGCTTAGTGTTTCAGGTAGACAGTTTTAATTAGGTTAAACAGACGAGTTGGGGAGTTGTTAGGATGACCGGTACTCACTAACCTATTTGAGTAAGTTGAAACGTTTCTACCACCACAACTGCGATAGTTTCTGTTTACTGCATTACCATTCATGATACCTAGTAAACAAGAAATATAGTATTGCTTCTAGTATGGATAACAAAGTAATATTTAGTTCTAACAGTCAGAAACGTATAATAAGAAATTTATGTATTATATGAGAACATGAAACAAATCCTCACAGTTAGACTTGTGACTTTGTAACTAACTGTTTGAGCGAACAAGTTTTCTTAGTTCCGGAAGCTTTCACCAACTTTGTGCTGGCGACTTATTTCGTACAAGGATGTTGGATGCACAGCGGCTAGAAATGTTGTGGTTTATTGTGCCAGCTAGCTCAGTTGCAAAGTAAATCAACAGCAGTATCGTGGTGGTCGCGGTGTTAATGATAGCACAGTTGATATAATTTAGAATTTGTCTCAAAACTCCTAGATAGGAAGAAGGAGCTGGTTATTTTCATTGGCAGGTCACTATTCGATCAGCGAGTGTCCACTTACTATTTAGACCAGGTCAATCAGCCTGCCATTGAAATACCTTAATACTGAATTTTTAGTCTTGTATCCAACCATGTCTAGAGGCTCACAACACAGTTGCTTCTTCCCTTCATAAATGAAATGCAAACTTGTTGAAAAAAAGCAGAAGCGGTCCTCAAGGTGAATAATTGGGCCCAGACTAAAGTCTCATGAAAACCGGCTACATTCTCTCGGCTAATTCTCATTTAGCTACAGAAGAACTGGGTGTGAAGTAATAAGTAATATGGGTTTTCAAAATCATCAACAGCCCACTCATGTCAGACGACACTGCCTAAAGTGTCTCATTGTCTGCAACCCCTCCCAGGATCGCACACCGAAGAGCAATCACTCTGGTCAGATCACACTTCTTCTCACTGAAGATCTGTCAGATTTAGGATGAGCTCCCTACTGCTGTAACCTTATCGGAAGCATTAAGTACTTTTTAGAAACGATTGGATGAAAGTGCACGTGGAATTCTCCCTCCCAACTCTTGAAGTATAGGTTGGCTACGTTTCTGTCAGCTCCTCACGTCATGCATTTACTATTTATTACCACAGTTAGTTTACCTTACTCTTGGGGCATCATCCCAGTGACATCCATTAGCCAATGGAGCCTACGAAGTCTTGGGATTTCTGTCTAAGTTGATTGATTCATGAACTTTTCACCTGTGTCTACAGTGCTTACCTAAAACCTCACCCTGAATGACTCATATACAACGTTGTATGCTGAAAATTCATATTGTACTAAAAATACTATTGAATAATACTATTATTATTATTATGCTTCCAGAAGGATGCTGGTATTTTGGAAGGAGTCCAAAAATGAGCAACCAGAATAGTAGAGGGACTAAAATTTAAATCTTGTTAAGCTAAACTTAAATAATCGAAATTGCATCCAGTACAATACAAGAGGGTCAGGGGGATTAGATTACGATGTATGATATAGCTGCTAGTTCTTTTCCACCCTGATTAATTATTAGTAAGATCATTAGTAAGCCTCAGTGCCAAAATTCTTTGGGATAGAACTTCAGAAATCCAAGACAAAAATTCGTGCAGTCATGACACCCGAACAATAGAATTCCCTTCTTAGTTAAGTTACATCGACGCATTCTGCGGAATCTTATGAAAGAAGGTTTGGAGAAATTCTAGAGGCTATGAACACTGAGAGGCGTTATCATAGAATCAAAACCTTTGTTACTTTTATTTAAGACTCAGAATTTGACACTTCTTCTCCAAGTTCTAGGAGTGGCCTAACTAATGTTGTACACTCCAAAGCCAAGAACCTTCCTAACATCTTGGCATAGATCTCAAGAAACGACAGTTTATAAATTCTGACTTGCAACATTGAAAGATGAGCCCATCTATCTATTTGTATATAAAACACAACACTTATTTTTGTCGCCCATTATCATCTTTTATTTTGCTTTTTTCCTCTTTATTACTTCATTACGTAACCGACCGTCAAGTAACGTGCTGATTGCTGGATTTCACTAACCTACTACTCTGAGACAATCATTCATTTTCAAGTGACATCAGTATACTAGCCAACTGCCGAAATTGGAGCGTATTACGTAGCTAAAACTTTCATATTGCTTATTATTAAAGACCAGGGGCCCCACCTCAACTTAAAGACGAAAACGCCAGAAAATGATTCGTTTTAAACCTGGTTAACAAAATATACTGGATTGTACATTGAAACCTTTATACATCAGTGTTTTGGTGCATAAAGGTCAAGGAAGTATTGTCGACTCTTGTTTGTGGCGTGAGATGTCTGCGTTTGTCTCTCGTGTTTTGTGTGGTACTCGCCTAGCACTTACTAATACAAGAATTGTGGGGACGTACCTGTTGAAGAAACCAAGTGCTATCAAGCACCTTACTCCTGCATCTAGGTGCTTTTCATCCCAAGGTATGATTATTACTTTTGTACATGCTTCTGTAGTCGACCGTCAGTTTAATCAGTTTCTAACTAATGAAATCAAGCAAGAAAAAGAGAACTCCTTTTCCTGCAACCCTCCTAAAGGATTCCACGTAGTAAAGTCTGACGGTTGTGAGATTGTGATACGCAAGGAGTATAATGATGGAGTGTATGTTTTGTGGGTATTATATATATTTGGCTTAGTCTTGTCGATATCGAAATCAATTTGGCTGGCAGCGTTTCACCTAGTGCTTCAGAGGATGATGTGAGTAGTACGGAGAGGACTGCTGATGACGAATTCCCATTAGAAGCTCATCCAGATTTGCGCATTAGGCTTACAAAACCTAGTGGCCGGTCTGTAATTTTCAATTGCAGTCTTCCAACCCGTGAAGTAGAAAAACAACTCTCGGAAGACGACACGAGTAATCTCCGTAAGTCCATCTGTTAAATGAGCAACTGAAATTTTAACGTTATGATTAAATCCTTGTCAATAATTCACCTACTACAGATGCGCGATATTAAGCGGCAGCTAGAGCTGCAGCAAACCATGACGTACTGTGATGTCTTGTTTTACTTGGGCAGTTGTGCTTTTATTAGAAGCCTCTACCTAGAATCTTCATAACTGACACTATAACGCCAACTTTTCTAGTCTCATTTTCAAATCTGTTTTAGTAATTTTAGACAACGCATTCTCAAATTTGCCAGTGCTGTAGAACAAAGCGGTCGGCGCCTCACCACTTCTGTTATAGTCAGTGTTGTAGGCAATGCTCGTCCGGAATCCGATACAATTTACCATGGATTACTAACTTTTAACTTTCTGAACTTGCCAGTAGTCGACAGGAAGCTTTGGTTTAGATTGATTCGTGGTCGACTAAAAAGCCTGGCGTTTACCACTAAAGCATATCGCGGTTACTCAGACGCACATCCTGTAGTGCAGGAATATGCGCAATGGCTGACTAACGTATTAACTGAGATAGGTGGTTGCGTTGCTGCAACATATGTGTTATTTGGTTATTAATGGATACTACGGATTAATTATTAATTTCCGAATAATAATTATTAGTACTAGTGACTTCTGAAATGACCCAAGGTATTGGGAAAAATGGATAAACTACTTGATAAATCTTCACCGACTGAGATGGTTGCGACATATGTTACGCATACCTAACAATCGATGCGCGACGCTGACTGTCACCAAAGTAGGATATATAGCTAGAGACGGCCAAGCCAAAGCATATCTTCATTTCATAAAATAAGTGACTGCTGACCTGAATCGTGTTGGCGGGTGCGAACTACTTGGTTAGAGTCCCCGCTGATACTGTGACTGATGTTTGGAGACTTGGTAAGATGATTCAAGGTTGATCACAATGGCGCAAATGCATACGCTTATTGTCCCTCTTAAACCCACTCTGAAATTGTTCCCTGCTTTCTCCACAATCCCTGCTTGATGACCTTGCATTTGATTGAAGCAGTGATGGAAATATATTTATTGAAATGAAAGGGATTGTATTTGTATATTTTGAACGTACGAAAATAATAATACATTACTGTTGTTAACCGACAAACGTTTTTCTTTTTTAGCCACTTACTCTGTGGATTCTGTTGAGATGGAACGCGTCCCAGGGTACTTTGTATACACTGACTTGTTTGACGACGTAAGTAAAATTTGTTAGTGTTGACTAGCATGATAACTATTTCTCTTTCTCTTAGAATATGTATGATCACACAATGCAGTTGTTGGTAGAGCGAGGACTAAATGCGGACTTCCAACAGGAATTACAAAACTTTTGTACTTCAGAGGAGCACAAGTTATATATGAAATTCCTTGATGAATTCCAGAATTACTGTAAAGAATGACTTCAGTAATATCACCTCGACTTAGCTACACATATGCACAATTCTTAAAGACTGCATTTGAAGTAAAATTGAATTTTATTTCGATAATTACAAAATATTGTACAAAATAGTTTATCTTGTGTTCTTAATTATATACGTAGTAACTGCTCGCCCGCTTGTGCTATTGCACTACCTAGACATACATGCGACTCATAATTGCTGCATTCAGTTAGACTGATCGTATCACTGTCAAGTTTTGCACTCGTTTTTTTGATAAAATCGCCCAAACTGTGTTTGAAAGTGGAAAGATTTTGAGTAAATCTGAAAGAGATAAGTAATTACTTTGTTTACTTTTATACATTACATTGACTATAAAAATGGTAGAAAATTCAACACTGCATAAGGGATGTAGTTATCGAAGACGAAATGTGTAGACACAGCGGTTGAATGTTCAAGGTAGCTCATTTCATTGTAGATCATGAAATAGATATGGATAGCTACCATAGCGGGTTATCAACAGGAAAAGCTTCCCAGGCTAGCTAAAATTCCTCGAGTTATCTGTAGTCTTGGAGGGACGGTGTTTCTTGTGATTCAAAACCATTGAGCTAGTGATGTTGCGTCTCTTTAGGCCTTATTGCTGGGGAAATAGTTAGTGTTCATGAATAGTACTTCTGAATGGAACAGTACGGAGAGAACGTTGATGTGGTGTATCAACGTCGTATTATGAAAGCTAAATAATACAAATAGGCTTGTATAGTGATTATGGGATCCAAAGATTAGCCGAAAGTGAAAACTGTACACAGGTCTACATGGAGGGGTGGAGAATCATAAGGATCTTGTAACAGCCTCAAATGATTCCTCACTCCTGAGCACTTGGAAATCCCCATAAATGAATGTCTTGTTGAAAAATACTTGAAGGAGGATTATTTGCAGAAACCTTTAACAAAGGTGTACCTACATAGTTTAGAAACAGTCAAGGAAACTGGCTGGCTGCTTCTAATACACTTCACAGAAAAATGCTACATGCTTAGTCATTTGTTTTATGCGAACAGCAATCATCATGTATGTAGCAGTAGTACAAACGAGTTTTTGACAGCGATAATCAAGGACACAGGTTTAAATTTTCCAGTAAGTGCAAAAAACAATTGTCAACTTTCAAGAATAATGCGATGTCTGTAATTCAACTGATAACTTACTGGATCATATAGCAACATTTTACTAAGTATCATACATTCCGTAGTTAAACATTAGGTAAATTGGGAATGAAACAAGTCACTATACTATCATGAGATTATTTTAGGAAATGGTAGAACTAAGTAGATTAACCTAAGAACAACACTAACATAGCTTTAATCAATCAATACTGAAAAGTAAACACACTTTGGGAACCACTTAATCAAAGCATGTACTTGTTAATAGACGACATAACTGAACTCTATTGTAGGAGGATTCTCCGGAAGGAAAAGACGATATAATTGTTTTGTTGTTAGTTGTCATACGCTCATCTTGGTTAGGTACGACTGAAAAATAGAGGGTACTGGACAGTAGTTTCATCCCAATAGAGAACTTCTAAGGAGTGCGCATACAGGATCTTACTAAGAATCGAGTCTAAGACATTCAGGTCTTGTGATAAACACCTAATCATCAACAATCAATCCTCAATAAACTAATATTTTCACTGAACTTACCTGTCACGATTTTTGATAGTCAAGTTACATTCAACATCTTCCATCAATTTATCAAACAGTTTAGTTACAGACTCTTGTCTTTCAACCGGTAATTCTGTAATAACACGATTTTTCAATTCAGTATAATACTACAAGGATGTAAAGAAGAATGCATACATATTACATGGGAGATATCTTAATCAAGTATTACTAAGTAGTAGACGAAAACAGGTTTAATCAGTAAATTAGATTAGAACCAGGTAGGATAAAACTATTGAATATAGTGACAAGATCACGATATTAAACTTTAGAACATTTCAACGTATAGAAATGTGACAACAAATTCTGATGCAAGTAGTGTTAACTGTGAATGGAATGGTGTTAGGAAAGATCACAACGACCAACAAATAATAGTGTGAGCAGATTATTCTAGTAACTAATACGGATATCATCTCGTATAACACAAATATGGTAGAAGTTAAGTAGTCTGTAAGTTAGTCAGTCATGAATGATGCAGAACCTGGCACATATATATATAGTTCCAAGTTGTCATACCACACCACAACAGCACAATGAAATCAGATTCACAAGATTAACGCCACAATATGATTCAATAGGAAATAGTGAAGCAGACGTGTGTGCAAAAGAGTAATGCAACTTGATGTCTGGAATAAAATGTAAAGTGAATACACTAGCACTATGCTGACTAAATTTCAACCATGTCACTTATTGCCATTATCATGCAGACCCCATCTATCTACCAACAGTCAAATACTTCATGAACTGATCCTACACTCTGGTTCGGCTACCCTTACTGTGGATAAGTAATGTACTGAATAAAGTATCTATTAATAGAGTAGATATGATCAGATAAATAAGAGTGAATAATATGCTGGACCCTAATTCCTAACCTTTTATTAAGATTGGTTTCCATCCCCTATTGATACAATTCAAGAAACGTTGTTAAACAACCGCTTTTACTATTGTGAAAAAAGAAAAAAACCTTAACAGAAAGAATTTATGATGGTTTTGTTCAAATAACTGACATTCTCAACAATCACTTGATCATGATAAGCTTTCATTTGGCTTAACAAAGATAATTCCTTATTAGATTTTATCATGATAGTTTTTAAGTAAAATTACCTATTTGATTCATCAAAAGACTAAAGAATTTACACTGATAATAATCATTACAGTTGTAATTTAACTATGAACGCTTATTTAAAGTAAAAAGAAATCTAAAAACATCTACGAGAATTTAGTCATGTCAATATGAAATAGGTGCAGACTACCTGGTTGGGGTCCGCGTGACATACTGTTGGAAATTACACTTTCATCGTCTGACTTTTCAGGAATCGATCTCCTACCAGGAGATCCACTTATTGACTTAGAATATGCTGACGATATAGTCCTGTTCGGCGAAGACGCTGATACGATGCAGAAGCTTTTAACAGCAATAAACTCGAATGCAACCATGTTCGGAATGCGTTTCTCCCCCTCTAAATGCAAACTATTGCTCCAGGACTGGTTTTCGTCAACACCTGAACTAAAGATAGGGAGTGAAGTAGTTGAGCACGTCGACCACTTCACTTATCTTGGAAGTCTGATTATCCCTAATGGGTTGGTTTCTGACGAAATCTCAGTACGAATTCAAAAAGCACGTTTGGCTTTTGCCAACTTACGTCACCTATGGCGTAGATGACATATTCGTCTCTCAACGAAAGGGAGAGTGTACTGCGCAACAGTTCGCTCTGTCTTACTGTATGGGTGTGAGACGTGGCCATTAAGGGTAGATGACACTCGACGTTTATTAGTTTTTGACCATCGATGTCTACGAAACATCGCTCGTATCAGCTGCGATCACCGCGTAAGTAATAACGAGGTTAGACGACGGGTGTTAGGCAAATGTGGTAAATCGGTCGATGAGGTTGTGAATCTTCACCGACTGAGGTAGTTGGGACATGTGTTGCGTATGCCCAACCACCGTCTTCCTCAACGCGCAATGCTGGCTGATATAGGAATAGGATGGAAGAGAGTTAGGGGTGGCCAAACTAAAACATGGCATCAGTCCATGAAGTCACTAACTGCCAGTTTAAGTCATGTCGGTAGCTGCAGACTACCTGGATGGGGTCCTCGCGATTACCGTAACCAGTGGCTAAAAACACTGAGTGACATGGCCCAGAATTGGTCACAGTGGCGCAGATGTATTCACTCATTGTCCTCCCTTAAATCATGAGCTTTAAATTGTTCCATTACTTTCATTCAACGCCTCCTGAACCATATTCTATATGTTCACATTCCTTGTTACTATTATTATTTTATTTTATTGAAGTGATTTCTACCAGTGGTGGTGGTGGTGTTAATCTTGCGGTGCCATGGTGGTATGGCGACTTGAACCGATGCACACATGTGCCAGGTTCTATGTTGATTGTACATACATACATACATCCGCGTGACGCTCGTAATTAATGGTTAGAGACTTTGGGTGATATGGCTTAAAATAGTCCGCAATCGCGCAGGTGCATCCACCACTTGTCTTCCTACAAATTCTAAGCTTCTGAACTTATCATAATTTTCTCTTTACTGAATCATATTTTCTTAAATGTCCTCGGTCTTTATTCCCTACCATGAATACTAACTCTGTTACTACCTTCCCTACTCTGGGATTTGATTCGACAATTTAATCTCTATCTGCTAATTGAGGCATGACAACTTGAACTGACGTACGCATGTACCAAGTTCTACGTTGTAACTGTCTCTCTTGTCTGTCTCAAGATTATGAAATAACTTTACATGAAATAAGGAAGTAAACCATTATAATTCGTTAGTTTACCTTTTCAAAATAAAGAAATGCAAACTATAGCATGATTATTGTAGGCCGCTTTTTTTTCTAACTATTCACAAGTAGCCATTATCGTTTCTACTCATGATGGTTAAAATACCGATATTAATCTAATTCAAAGTACTCGTTAATAAGTGAGTATTGTAGAGGTTGTTAAACGTTAACTTGAAATCATAAATTGGCTCGAGTTAGATAACCATCGAAAATCAGGAAGCATTAAACAGTTGTTTTGTCACAGTATGCGACTATTCAGTAGTATGAAACAACGTCCCTACCAAGAATGGAGCCCAGGACCATCGAGCTTTGAGGCGAAGGCTTCACCATTAGACCACTGAATCAGCTTCCAACGGTTAACATTCCAAACTCAGTCAGTTCACCATATATTTGGGCGATGTTATCTATTGCTGTCGGTGGGTAACTGATTCACATCCGATATAGTTTAATTCATTAATAAATGAAGACTTGTCTTTATTCATATATTTTCAGTGAAGAATTTAAACAACTCAAAGCATAGTATACTAATGATTTAGAGGCATGAATAACCCAGTCTATTGTGCACAAACCCACAAACTTAAACTTTAATGCTTTCACGAATAGTACAATCATATTAAATGAGAATGAATTATTAGTCATAAAGTTATACTTATAGAGCAGACCGCTTAAAGCAGCTTTAAGATCGTCCAGTTGTTTTGCCATCGTATTCTTCATAAAAGTAAGCTGTACTTGATTAATTGAAAGTAATCAATCAAAATTACTAACTGTACATACATGAATGAATTACGTTATAAGCACTCAATTCGTAACAACTTGGATAACTACAAATTAGATTCTGGTTAGCAAGTGAAATTTAGGACGCGCACTTATGCAATGGGTATGTATATGTATGATTTGAAAGTATTGTAATCTTCTCATTGATTTCTAGTGGTGTTTGACACAGAGTGAACAGTGTTCCTATCCTGATGCGAACATAAACGCAACGATCCAGTTGCATCCAGAAGATAAATCCCAAAGAAAGACGAAATGCACCACCTAGTTTCCACTTACCAGCCCCACAATCCAACTTAAATAAATACTTGTAACTTACTGTTGTGATGGATTTCGGTACATAACATATCACCAAGATGATACAAATACCTTCAAATTACTCATGAAAATTACTGTTAAAAATGTATTTTCAGTTAACTATCTCATCTAATAAGAAGATTACAATTAATTCAAAGTTAAAATAATTAAATAAATATTGAATATTTCAATAAATTATAAACATACTTGTTGATTTAATAAAATTAATGGTAATAATGGTTTACACATAAACCATTGACAACGACAATTCTCTTGAATTACTGAACTAAGTAATATAATGAGAATACGTTGAAAAAGATTAACATTTGAATTCATTTCTATACTTTGTGAATTTGTTGTTGTTGTTATTGTAGATACTAATAAATTTAATAGATTTGATGATGCTGATATAGCACGTGATGACCATACAGAATGATTTGAAGCACCACCACGACCTAATATTAGATGTGGTATTAATACTTGATCATTATTACCATTATTATTACTACTACTATTATTATTATTATTATTATTAGGAGTAGTAGTAGTAGTAGTAGTAGTAGTAGTATTGTTGTTAATATTAGTAGTATGATTATCATCATTTAATAAATTTGTATTGTTTACATCAATTAAATATAATGAATTATGATTATTAATATTGTTATTAGTTGTACGAGTTAAACGTTGTTCACGTTGAACAATTTTAAAGAGATGCGTTAAAAAATAATCTAAGCATATACACCATAATTCAATGATATTTGAATCTAAAGAAACAATAATAACAATAAAAAACAAAACAAAAAAAAAAAGTATGTTAAAATTTATAAATCAAACATGGTATACATCAAATAGATCGATGCAAGTTAGATTAATAGTAGTAGTAGTAGTAGTAGTAGTAGTAGTAGTAGTAGTAGTAGTAGTAGTAGTAGTAGTAGTAGTAGTAGTAGTAGTAGTAGTAGTAGTAGTAGTAGTAGTAGTAGTAGTAGTAGTAGTAGTAGTAGTAGTAGTAGTAGTAGTAGTAGTAGTAGTAGTAGTAGTAGTAGTAGTAGTAGTAGTAGTAGTAGTAGTAGTAGTAGTAGTAGTAGTAGTAGTAGTAGTAGTAGTAGTAGTAGTAGTAGTAGTAGTAGTAGTAGTAGTAGTAGTAGTATTGTTGTTAATATTAGTAGTATGATTATCATCATTTAATAAATTTGTATTGTTTACATCAATTAAATATAATGAATTATGATTATTAATATTGTTATTAGTTGTACGAGTTAAACGTTGTTCACGTTGAACAATTTTAAAGAGATGCGTTAAAAAATAATCTAAGCATATACAACATACTTCAATGATATTTGAATCTAAAGAAACAATAATAACAATAAAAAACAAAACAAAAAAAAAAAAGTATGTAAAATTTATAAAATCAACATGTTATAACATCAAATAGATTAGATGAAGTTAGATAAAGTTTGATTATCAGTGTCTACAGATTATTATGGTAGTGGTAATATGATGTACTCAACGATCAAATACTATGATGTATAATGGAATAGAATGAAAGAAGGCTAATTGGGGGAGGATGAACAGAAATGTGGTATCAATTTATGTGAAGTTATTGACTGTTAATTTAAGCCCAAAGGACGCGTTTACTGTGCAGTAGTTCGGTCCGTCTTACTTTATGGATGTGAAACATGGCGATTAAGGATAGAGGATAATCGTAAGCTCCTGGTATTCGATCATAAATGTCTTCGAAACACTGCTCGTGTTTTCTGGGACCACCGAGTAAGCAATACGTGGGTTAGGAATAAAGTACTAGGTAGATACGGTAAGTCTATCGATGAAGTAGTAAATCTCCGTCAGCTAAGGTGGTTAGGACATATGTTACGTATGCCTGACCACCGCCTACCTCGACGAGCAATGCTGTCCGGTGTAGCAGTAGGCTGGAAGAAAGCTAGAAGCGGCCAAACCAAAACATGACACTAGTCCATGAAGTCATTGACAATTGGGCTGAGCCATGTTGATAGGTGCAGACTATCTGGTTGGGGTCCGCGTGACGCTCGTAATAAATGGTTAGAGACTTTGGGTGATATGGCTCAAAATCGTTGGCAATGGCGCAGGTGCATCTACTCCTTGTCTTCCTACAAATTCTAAGCTTCTGAACTTATCATAATTTTCTCTTTACTGAATCATATTTTCTTAAATGTCCTCGGTCTATATTCCCTTCCATGAATACTGACTCTGTTACTACCTCCACTACTCTGGGATTTGATTCGACAATTTAATCTCTATCTGCTAATTGAGGCATGGCAACTTGAACTGACGTACGCATGTACCAAGTTCTACGTTGTAACTGTCTGTCTGTCTGTTAATTTAAGCCATGTCAGTAGAATAAAGACAATATGCTTGGGATCTACATGATAGCTGTAATCAATAGTTGGAGGATTCTAGAGAACATAAATAAGAATCATCTATATAGTGGAGCAGATAAATCTACTCTTTACCTTCCCTTAAATGTTGAACTCATATCTTTCATTCCATAAACTAATTCGCCATGCATTATATGCTATATTTTGTAGTTCATGCCACTAAATCATGTTTCTACTTAATAAAAGATTTGGCCTTAACTCTCATTCGTTGGTGTTTGTTCTTTCTATGCTCACCACTGGAGAAGGCTCTGATCACTTAGGTATCGTGACAACTAATCATCGTTTTTAAGTCTATCAGATTATGGTCATAGCAAAGGTTCCTTTAGTTCATTTTCCACCTAGCCAATTCCAAAGCGATTCCAACCATTTTCTTTATGAACCGATTATATCTACCTTTGGTAAACAGTATTAAAAGTTCCATGCTTGTCTCAGAATATTACTTCCTCCTCTTATTAAATCAAAAACTGCTACAACAAATACCATTATGTATATACACATAACATATCAACTATAGTTTAGGTGAACTTAACTTTGGATAATAATGTATATATAACGAGTAGTGATACTATATGGTGTTCAAAAAGTAGATGAAACAGAGCTAAGATTTCTGACCTATAAATTTAAAGATTACTCAATTCACTTGTCATTGGACGACATGGCTCACAATCGGTCACTGTGACGAAAATACATTTACTCTTTATTTTCTTCTAGAACCATTATTCCATTATTCTCACATACACATGTCTACATCATCCTATTGATCTATATTATGGTGTTAATCTTTTAAATTTGATCTCATCCTGCTGTTATAGTATGAGAACTTACACATATGTTCATATGTACCAGAACCTACATTGCTGTTAACGACTTACTAACTTGCCTATTAACATGCTACCAAAAATTTTCAATACAAATGTGAAGACAGTTCTGTTGTATGGAGCTGAAACTTGGAGAACTACAAAAAGTATCCTTCAGAAGTATTTATAAATAACTGTCTGCGCAAGATTCTTCGGATTCATTGTCCTGACACCATCAACAACAACCTTCTGTGGCAGAAAATTAACCAACTTCCAGCCGAGGAACAAATTAGAAAAAGACGTTGGAGGTGGATTGGACACACACTGAGGAAACCATCAAACTTTGTCACAAGACAAGCACTAACGTGGAATCCAAAAGGTCAAAGAAACAGAGGAAGACCCAGGAACACATCGCATCGGAAATTGGAAACAGACATGAACAGCACATAGGAAGAGCTAGAAAAGAAAGCCCAGGACAAAGTTGGTTGGAGAATTCTGGTGGGCGGCCTATGCTCCACTTGGGGTATCAGGCATTGATTGATTAACTATGTTATATTTTTATTTAAATGAAATTAAGCTTAACGGTATGTATTTGCATTTTCCATATTATAATCAATAACATAACGTGGTGACATTTGATGTGAATGGGCTGAGTTCTAATTATAGTGTGAATATCAACACTAGGATCCAGGTACATTCTAATTGTTAAATCAAAAATAGGACGAAAGACGCATCCTGGATTCTACAACCATAGATTAATCATACTTGTGAATAAACGCTACATTGAAGCAAATAGCTAGGGATGTCAAATTCCATATTACATATGGAATAATGCTGGTACTTATAAGATTTATATTACTGTTCTTTAATACTTTATCAGTATACACATATTCATAGATCATCAAAACGGACTAATATATGACGATTTACGTAGGAAGCACAACCAATTATTTCCCACGTATATATTATACACGCCAGCTATCACATAAATATCAGGCACTCATGAACAAAGTAGAATCTGAAACATATGTGGATACGTCCAAATTCCTATACCACATTAGTACGGCGAGATCAAATTCAAAACATTAACAAAACGATATAATGCAACAGAAAGGAATGAAGCAAACGGATAGACAAAAGAATAATAGAAATTAAGATCTGGAAGAACATAGGGAGCAAATACACTTGCAACACTCTGACTGAAATTCAGCCGTTTAACCAACAATCAAACTCATACCATGTTTTCATTTCGCCCCACACTTAACCTTTCCTCCATTCTACTCTTACAACAGCCAACATCATGAGACGAGGTAAGCAGTGGTCGGGCATATACAACGTATTTCCTGCATATCTCAATCGATGACAGTTTGTCATGTTTTCATAATACTTTATGTCTAACATCAATAATAAATAGTCGGTAATTCCATAATATACGGCCGATACAAGGAAAATTTCTGTGTTCAACCATCTGCAGCATATGCATATCTTCGATTTTCATGGTCCGATTTTTGCATCTATTACTTAACACAGAATGGATTGTTGCACAATACACTCGGAACACATTGAGATATGGATATTTCATCTACACCGCAAGTGATGCGTGTCAGTAAAAGTTAAAACAACTTCCGAAATTCGAATTGAAATTTTCTCAAACACTGACCCATTAGTGGTATGAAGGCTTTCTAGACAAGTGAAGTGCTCAACGCATTCAACTAATCACTCAAATCTCATCAATATAAGTGATGGTTTAGACCATTTTCGAAGTAACATATTGCATTTACAGGAAGAAAAGCACATTGCAGGACAGTGATGATTATGCCTGTGTGATACAATCTGATGGTTAGTAAATAACTGGTCAGTACATCCTCGTCCCGGTATCAAATCAGTCTGGTTACCTCAAGTTCGTTGTTCCCTGACTTCAAACAAATGTCAGGTGATCATAGAGGCTAGACACTATGTCTGTCAAACTATTTCCTCTATGGTCGTTACAAGAGGATTTATACCCATTCATGAAAACTAGGATGATTAGCAATTGTGACCAATTAGATGGAATTACATTCACTTCCCAGACTTCCTTAAATATACCATTCAATCTGCCCACTAAAACTGGACCACTATCCTTAAAGATATCTGGAGTGAATCTATCAGGTCCTGCTGCTTTACATCGCGTCAAATTAATTATAGCCTTTTCGCATAAATATACCTAGAAGTAAAGTATACAAACTCATCGGTTACTGATAATGTACTCTATGCAAGAATGGATATTAAAATAAGCAATAAATTGACATATGTAAAGTTATATTAGTTGATAACAAGTTTATGGATTAATTAATTAGGTTATGAATTCATATCTAACATGCTCAATTCTTAGCTACTATTTCACACAGCTGGAACTGCTGAAACTGCTCATAATTGTCGTATACATTCAGTAAATGTCATGTATTTACATAATAGAATAACAAACACACTATTACTCCGTAAAATAGTCAAGTAGATAAAGATAAATAGAAAGATTATGGATAAGTTGAAATGATTTTGTAAAGATCACTGTTTGTATTCATCATAAATTCATTTCAGTTGGATATCATTGGAACAGCTGTTTTGTTTTATTGTAGTAATTCTTAACAAAGCTCTCATCAATAACTTAACTAGAGATTGTTAAGTGACTTGAAAATCAGAAGTTCAATTTATAACAGAGGCATAAATGGGCATTGTTGAAGAATTCTACAGTGTAGAATAATAAAAAACAAAAACTATAAACTCCATCCACATTTTCAATCGTACTTAAGAAAGAATCAATTTGTGATGAATACAAACAATGCATAACTTGTGTAATAACGCTCAGGATGCACACATAACAACAGAGACTGACTAGTTTCAGTCCATTACAAATCAACGGGAATATACAAGCTTATCCTAATTATATATATATATATGCCCGTTGCACAAGTGTGCCTGTCTGGACACGGTAGTCTAGTGGTGAACGCGGTGGCGTTTGGCACGAAGCGAACTGAGTTTGAATCCCAGTGTGAACATCAACATTGGGATGCAGGTACATCCAGCCGATGAGTCCCAAATAGGACGAAACGCGCGTCGTGGATTCCGCTTGCCAGTCAGAATCCAACTTCAATGCATAACTTGTGTAATAACGCTATATGAAGGCAATCCGTTCAGGATGCACATATGGCAGCAGAGACTGACCAGTTTCAGTCCATTACAAATCAACGGGAATATACAAGTTTATCCTAATTATATATATACAAACAATAGATGTAATGAAATGGCTAAATTTTATATACAATGTTCCAGTAAACATCAGGGGTATATGTAAACGCATTATACAATAATTACGAGAGAAAGAAAAAGAAAGAAAGAAAGAAAAGAG
Source organism: Schistosoma mekongi (assembly GCA_034768735.1). Classification (NCBI taxonomy): domain Eukaryota; kingdom Metazoa; phylum Platyhelminthes; class Trematoda; order Strigeidida; family Schistosomatidae; genus Schistosoma; species Schistosoma mekongi. Next base: position 46,336,431 of record CM068307.1, read on the forward strand.
AAGAGAACAAATACAAAAACAAAAACACATAAAATTCACTTACCTAATGAAATTAAATTATTTGCTATTGTTTCTAAAAAATGTAATAGAATTGGTGTACCTAACGAAGCAACAAAGATAATATGCTCATTTAGCATATACTCCAATAAACCAAAATGACATAATGCTAATTTTGGATGATCCTAAATTCAAAAAAAAGAAAGAAAATACGGAAACGGGAAAAGAGAGGAGGAACAAGATAACATATTACATAAGTATGTTATTCAAAGTATATTATGATACGTGCATATAATTCCTGTAAGAAATTCACTGTAAACAACTAATAGTATAAATATCATATGTAACAACAAACAAAATGAAATTTGTATCCTATGAAGTTAAATAAGATATGAGGTAGTATTGTCTTATGCTTTAAGAATTTGGGTATCAGTCCACGAAGTCACTGACTGCCGGTTTAAGTCATGTCAGTAGCTGCAGACTACCTGGATGGGGTCCTCGCGATTACCGTAACCAGTGGCTAAAAACACTGAGTGACATGGCCCAGAATCGGTCACAATGGCGTAGATGTATTCACTCATTGTCCTCCCTTAAATCATGAGCTTTAAATTATTCCATAAATTTCAATCTACGCTTCCTGAACCATATTCTATATGTTCACACTCCTTGTTACTATTATTATTTTATTTTATTGAAGTAACTTCTACTAATGTTGGTGGTATTAATCTTGCGCTGCCATGGAAGTATGGCAACTTGAACCGACGCATACATGTGCTAGGTTCTATGTTGATTGTACATACACATACAATGTAAGCCGCGTTGGTAGGTGGAAAATATGTGCATGGCGTTTGCGTAATTCTCATCATAATGCTTGGAGACGTCGACTGACATGGACTACAATCTCTGACAATAATGCAGGTGAATTTCCTCCTTGTATCTTTTAGATCCTAAGCTTTGAAGTTTTGATATACCTTTTTCCTAAGAATTAATTCACTAATACTCTAAGTTAAACCTCAACATTACTCACTTATACTTATAATGCAATATATTAACAACATAGAAAAAAAAAAGAGAAGAATAAAATCTTACATGTAATTCAGTATTAGTTAAAGATAACAACAATTGAATGCCGATTTCCATAGCTCTCTCCAATGAATCATCTTGAAACATACTATATACACCGAAATTAATCAAACCGCCACTAAGACACATTTTTAATAAATTTAAAGCTGCCATAATTGGTTTTAGTTTAATGTCATATATAGAATTTTTAGGCAATTGACAAGTATTAGAGATTAATTGAAGACCTATACACAGAAAACAAGAACAAGTATAACATAGAAAGGCATTGATTTTAAAGAAATATACATGAATCATGTTGACAACACTTTAAATATATAATTTGTAAATAGGCAAATTCAACGTGACAACTACTGAAAATCAAGGCGATATTCATTGTCTATCTATCTATCTATCTATGAAACTCCTTAGAAGTGTGAACTTATGATTATAGTTATAAGTGAGAAAAATATGTAACCTCAAGAGAATATACAGTTCAGTCGTATCACTGTTACGTTCCGCTTTTCCGGTCCTTTCGTTTAGTATATTTGCTCTTAGTATATTGTTTATTACTACGAATTACAGCTACTTAGTTATGTATAAGTTGTCCCCATTCACTGCTACTCTTTCTTATGTTCTGTATTCTTGATTGGTTTAATGTGTGGTCTGGTTTTATGTATATATAAAGGCATGATTAAAATATAATACGATCTCAGCTCTTTTCGTTTTCCGGTTCTCAATTTTGGTTCTTCTATTATCGGCCTGGAGGTGAGTGGGCTTAGGTCAGTCGCACATTATCAACTAGGCACACTCCATTGGCGTTCTCTACACTCACCCAAAACTCTTCTCTCTTCTTCCTTCACGCCATAACAATCACAAACAAACGATCAGAGATCTAAGAAAATCAAATATTAACATTGTAATCTCTCAACTAACTAGTAAATGAATACATTCCTTTGGATAAATTTGATTAATTTAATTATTCATTACACAATAAAGTCAAAGGAACAATGAACTGATATAAATACATCCTTTTTTCATCATAAAACTGGAAAGAAAGAATCATAATATTCTGGATATTTGTAATCCTTTCTATACTAAGACAGTTGTGTACAATATAAAGTCTATTCTAAACTGATCAATAACTGGAGAACCCTTATCTTCACAATCAACTAACTACATATAATAATCACTTATATCCATGAAGTTCTGTTGGTTAATGGTTAGTGACTACGCAACTCCCAAAGTGAAGATAAACGTATGGATCAAAGCACGAGATTTATACAACTGTGATTCTACTGCCGTCATTTATTATCATTCATACATTAATTGATTGTTGTGTGGTGATCAAATTTATATTCATTAAGTTCTTTATAAAGCTGATCGAATTCTATCGATCAACTTGTAATGTAGCCACTAGTCTAAGTGACTCGACATTATTGGCACTACGTTGAGATGGAATAGTCGGGAGGAAACCCTGGACTTAGGTTTGATACTGTTTGGCATTCGTGCAGCCGTTACAGAAACCTATTCTCCCCTCAGTTGATTCGATCCAGGGTAATCCACTTTCACAGTCTGCGACTGACCCGGATCACTAAGATTCAATCAACACTATATAGGGACTTGATAAACATCAAATTTGTCGTTGCACAGTGATAAACCAATATATGCATCTCAGTCTTATATGAGGTCAGGTGCAGCCCGAATGGCTCAGTGGTAAGGGTTATAGACTGTGAAACTGAGTGACCAGGGATTGAATCTACAGAGAGATAATCGGTTCCTAAACCTCTGTTGATGAGTGGTAAACATTACGAAGCCTAGATCGTGTTCCCCTCCCCCCTAAACTACTTTCTACTATCATTATAGCTAAAACACATATTCAACATGAATATATACTAAGAGAAAAGTTATCACAACGAACAAAAAGAGAAAAGAAAAAAAAGAGAAAAAAATGACAACATACCGAAATTACATAAAAGTTTACTAACATATGTAAACAATAAATATCCTGTTGGAATAGTTGCATCAAACAATAAACGTCCATTACGATTATGTATTAATTCTGTAATTGTTTTTAATACAGGAACAGTTACAGTATAATCGAATGACCAAATTTCTAATGCACGATTAAATAATTGTAAACCATTTGGATAAATCCAATCTAATAACATTTGATAAGATGATTTATTATTTAAACTGTACGATATACCACGTATATCTCTTGCTAAACCAATAATTGATATTCTAGTTAATTCTTGACTTAGATTAGATGAATCTATATGAATTAGAGAAAAGAATTGATAAGGATAATTCATTTATGTGATATGGAATATAACTTGAAAGGAATAGTTAGAGTAAAATGTTTAGAAATAGTTGATAGTTATTAGTAAAGTCTGTGCAAAATCTAAAGGAAACTGAAGTGTATATATATGATTTGAATGCCGCGTTAGCTAACTTCATCGTCGTCAAACATTACTACTGACCGAGTTATATTGACTGATAACTGAGCAACAAACAATACGTCTATCTAGTTGATTAAATTCAATCGCTTTACAACAAAACATAGTGGATACGGTGAGTCACTTAGAATAGATGCCGTATTCTAACGTGAACAAAGTAATGCGATTAGCAATTTGATCCAGAACATATATGTTTCACATTCCAACTAGCCATGTGAAAGTACCTATATATCACTGTTGATGGCCACATAACTGTTGTTTCTAACCTAAGAGTGCTAAAGTACCTAAGGTACTAAGTTATAATAGGTACCATCATATTCAATGAGTATAATATTTATTATCCATGGTGTGTTTTTATCGAAGTCCCATCTTTCACTGACAACCACTACAAAAAATGTAATCAACTAATAGATACGGCTAATATTAAGACATTTAACCAAAGAGTCAATATACTGACACAGACTGATCTAATTACAATGCTAAACAACAATTGGATAAAATGAACAGAAATAAACTTTAAACACTTGAACGCCTTAATATCAACCTCTTAACTGCTATAAAGGACAAACGAAATAGAATAATTGTGCTTTAATTGTAAAATTATTAAATATGTTGCTATTATAATGTTTATATTACCCTCACTTTGAGCTTTCATTTAAACTTTTATATCACTTACAGTCATTGTTTAATCTGGTTTGCATTTTTTTAGCAAGTTTGGGTTTTTACGGGATGGGGGTGCTAGCCCCATGCCCAACCCTCCTCCTTTACCCGGGCTTGGGACCGGCAGTAACCCTAGGAGGGCTACAGGCGGAGTCATTAGTCTACAACTAGTTATATATGCACCTTTTTACTTCTATTTTGTATAATAGATTACTCTAGTTCTAATTCTATTGGTATACAGTCAAGAAAGTGATGCATATAAGTATGAAACTGATTGAACTACAGCAGTCCGAATTAAGAAGTATCCTAAATATTCACTTCAGATGTTCTTCTTTTGCAGTTATTGTCGAATAGTATTGGAGAAGACTGATAAAACATTAAGAATATATTTAATCCTTGAATCGTTTAGTTACCATCAATAAGTCACATCATTGTTTAATCAAAATCATTATTAGTAATTGTTCAATAGGAGTATATAATACTAAACACCATCAAGTCCCCAAAAATCTTGTATACTTGAACCATGAATAGAATACAGAAGATGAAAAGAATGGAAGGAGTTCTACTTATATAGTTTGTTTATGTGTAGAAAACAATGAAGTAATACAGATTCTAGAAACTCTCAGAAAATATGGTAAAATTGGTAATGAAATTAGTTGTTCAATTTTAAAACATCGTTTTCCAGAATTAAAATAGGAGTCACTCTGTTTTATTGAATGCTTTACGGCTTTGTTTAAATATAGTGTAATACGGAGTAACATTAAATTCAAATTGTAATCATACAGAGTAAAATTGAGACAACTAATGTATGTGCAATGTGTTGAGGAGAATGTTATGTCGATTTGTGTATAATTGCTAATTAACTAAACATTTACTCTGTAAAATTTTTACATGTATGATCCCTGATGATCTTAGTGGGTTTCTGCTTACGGTTAATATATCACCTTATCAACCTTGTAGACTGTCCACTTATGGTTCAAAGGTCTCTCCCTTAAGTTGCTGATCGAACATATACGAACGACATTGAATCTATCATCCAACAATTTAATGGAATTCTTTTTCTTAATTGACATTACATCTGAATACAATAATATAAACAGAATATGAATACCTCTACCATTTCATAGACTGTCGCTTATTATAAATGTAATAAGTGAAAATTCTAAATACTGTAAATCAATGAAATATGCTCACAAGAATCGGTCGCCATAAGGTATAGAGTATTTATACCCAATATTGTTAAATGAAGTAAACTTTCTATTTACCATGCTACTTTCAAAGTACAGAAGAATATGAACCGATAAATTCCAAAACTACAATCGGCTTTCAGACTAAATACTAATTTATTCATCAACATTCTAAATGTATGAGTTAGTGAAACTAACCAATTTTCTAAACTGAAGTAGATCAAACAGGGCTCGAACCTAGTGGTTGTAAGTGCAATCTCCTAACCACTGAAACACTGTTGTTTGAAACAACCTGATATCAAACGTTCAAAAACCCACCATTATCACAGGAAAATGAAAAAGAAAACATGTACAACAGATATTTGTATCGTCTAACTAATGTTGTTAAAAGTTGAGATTAATCAGTCTCTGTTACTAATTGATTTAAGGTCTAAATAACATAAATGGGAAGATACAAACACATTCCAATTATATAATGTATACCTGTTGAAAAAGTATGGTTGTCTGCACCTAGTAGATCAATAAGGAATACAATAGTGTTCGACATGAAATATACTGAGTTCGAGTCCTAATGTAAATATCAACATATATATGACAAGTGTATGCATGAATCCATTTATCAATTATAATTGAATTTTACTCATACGTGTACAAAGATATAATTAATTTGAATATAAATAAATAAAAAAAAAGGAAAATATCTATTTACTATTGAGAAATGCACTAACCTCCAGATAATAGTGTTATAATTAATTGATTTGTAACTCTTGTTAATGGAGAGATAAAGTTAAGAAATTGTTCTTCATCTTCACCTAATTCAACCATTAATAAACGTGAAATTGATGCATAAAATGTTGTACGTAATCGTGAAATAATTGATGATTGAGATATTGCAGATGTAGTAGTTGACAATAGGAAAGGAAAGAATTCAGGCTAAAAAAACAAAAAGCAGAAAGATATTGGATATAAAATGTAAATTGATCTATTTGACAAAATACAAAATGTACCGATGACAATAAATTGCATACATTACAGACAGACAGACAGTTACAACGTAGAACTTGGTACATGCGTACGTCAGTTCAAGTTGTCATGCCTCAATTAGCAGATAGAGATTAAATTGTCGAATCAAATCCCAGAGTGGGGAAGGTAGTAACAGAGTTAGTATTCATGGAAGGCAATAGAGACCGAGAACAATTAAGAAAATATGATTCAGTAAAGAGAAAATTATGATAAGTTCAGAAGCTTAGAATTTGTAGGAAGACAAGGGGTGGATGCACCTGCGCCATTGCCAACGATTTTGAGCCAAATCACCCAAAGTCTCTAGCCATTTATTATGAGCGTCACGCATTAATACTATTCAGTTCCTGGTAACTACTAATGTGTATAAAGATGTCTTTACTTGAAATTTTACTCAGGCTATATAGTAGAAGAGTAATTGCGTTAATCAGTCACAATGTAGAACTTCGTACATACGTACATTAATTCACGTTGATATGACTCAATTAGCATAGATAGATGACACTGTCGTAGAGGTTGTAAGAGTATACGTAGTAATGGAGATGGTCAGGGATTAAAGATAAGATTCAGGAAAATCTAAGTCAGTGAAAAAGAAATTATGATAAAATTTAGAAACATTAAGATTTGGAGTAGAACAAATAATGGATGCAACTGCGCCACTGCCAACGATTTTGAGCCATGTCACCCAAAGTCTCTAACCACTGATTACGATCGTCACGCAGACCCAAACCAGGTAGTCTGAACCTTTTGACGTGGATCAGTCCAATGGTTAATGACCTCAGAGACTGGTGCCATGTTTGGTTTGGCCGTTCCTAGCTTTTCTCCAGCCTACTCCTACACTAGATAGCATTGCTCGTCGAGGTAGGCGGTGGTTGGACAAACATAACACATATCCCAACCACCCCAAATGATGAACAATCACTACTTCATCAACCGATTTACCATCTTTACCTAATAGTCTAATCCTAACGTACGTATTACTTACTCGGTGGTCCCAGAAAGCATGAGCAATGTTTCGAGAAAACCATTACATGAATACTAGTAACCTACGAATATCCTGTATTCTTAAAAGCCATGTTTCATACCCATAAAATAGAACGGTTAGAACTGCTGCGCAGTAAAATCGTCCATTTGTCGGCAAACAGATACCTTACCTACATCACAAGTGACGCAAGTTTGCAAAAATCAATCGAACCTTGTGTATACGAACCGAGATTTTTACAGATACTAGACCATCGAGACTGATGAGACTACCGAGATAAGAAAAGCGGTCAACTTGCTCAACTACTTCGTTCCCTATCAATAATTTCGGAGCCGACGGAAACCAATCTCGAAACAACATTTTGTATCCTAAACATGCTTACATTGATATATAAGGTCATCGGAAGACTGAATTTCTTCCCACAGCTTCACCCAAGTGGAACTATGTCATCTGCACATTCCAAGTCAACAAGTGTATCTCCTGGAAGGTCGACTTATGAGAAATCAGATTACGAAAATCTTAACTCTAGCAGCATGCCAATGACGAAATTAAATACAAATGAGGAAAACGGATAACCTTGGCGAACACCACTTGAAATAGTCGATTCTGGTAACAGTTTGACATAAGCTCTGACCTAACTAGTAGTGTTCGAATAGAGAGCATGTACTTTGCATAATGTAATTCATTGGTGCGCCACCCAACTTCATAATCAACAGAGTCAAACGCTGCTTTAAGGTCAAGGAATACAACTGTTGTCGGACGTCGAAAAGTGTACCTGCAATCTAAAACTTGTCGAAGTGTGAATATTTAGTCTATACAACCACGTCAAAGTCTGAAACCACGCTAGTTATCTCCAGTTTGCTTTTAGTTGCTTTAGTTGGACGTCAAAGTATAATCGGTAGTTGTGACTACTAGCTAAGTATCGTTCGAGGACAATCGCTTAAAATATAAACAATTATCTTCTAGATACACAATTAAAAATATAAATTTGCTAATATGTAAATTGTTTATATTTATTTAATGAAGTTGTATTCGGAGAAATTGTTGGACACCTTTGTCAATTATAAAAAAGCGTAGAAGATAGCATACATATGCATCGATTAAGCTAATTACATCATATTAAAACAACCAGACAGAACTGTCAAGAAGAGTAATAATGTAGTATAAGTAGCTGTAATGTCAATGGTAATAAAAAAAGATTAGGTACAGAGAATATGATTACCGAAAAAGTAATTAAATGATGGGAAAAGTAGTACAAATAATTTCGAAACTCAAGATATGAGAAGAGATAACATATTTAACCGCTGGTCGCAGTGATCATGGGGAACTCAACGAGGTAGCAGTCTGTACTAACTAGAATGGCTTAAACAAACAGTCAATGTAACTTGATGACCAAACTGTTTAGTTCATTGAAAATGTAACATTTAACCCCAGGTGATATTTTTTTGCTACTATTAGGGGGATCTAAAGGTTGTGCAGAAGAAACGAATACCTTAATACGGTTTGAATTCAACTTATTAGTGCGATAGGAATGTAAATACTTTATAATGCGGAATAATGGATACTTAACGAATCAAAAATTCCCACACCGACGAGGCAGGCGGTAGTTGGGTATATTTAACACATATCCCAACTATCTCAGTCGATGAAGGTTGATAAATTCATCAACTGATTCGCCATATTTTTCTAGTACTTTGTATTTAACTTCAATATTAATTACTTAGTCATTCTATGATATACAGGCGACATTACGAAGATGTTTATAATCAAAGAATTAATGCTTATGCATATTTCTTATTTACATGGCTCGTCTTTTCATTTATTGGTGAAGATAGAGCGAATTCCTGCGTAGTACACTTAGCCTTTCACTGAGAGACGGATATCTTACCTAGGCTATAAGTGAAAAAAGTTGATAAAAACCAAAGCAACTTCTTGAATCTGAAAGCCTGGGTGTTTATTGTTCCAAATATCGAGACATTACCGATTAAGTACAATAGGATGCAAACATATGCAATGGATTGGTTTATAGAATTCAAGTAATAAAAAGAACTTCTCGATTCAGCTTTAAATACTAACAAAAAGAATTGATTTGAGGTGTTATTACGAAGATTGATATTTAATTTTGTTATTTTTATCCATCATAGATTGATCACGATTAAGTACTATTGAAAACAAGAGAGCATTAAACAACACCTTTATTTCCTCCATGGAATCAAACCTAGCATTTACCGTAAAACCTAAAGATCTTTAGTTCAATTCACTGATGGAATCGAGAGTGTACACTACTGAGTAGTTCCATAATAAGACGAAATAGCTAATCATTATCAGTGGCATCCAACTGAGACCACTCTATGACAAATACAAACAACAAGAATGTATGTTTAAGTTAGATCGTGACTGGCATATGCAATCCAGAAAGCGCGTTTCGTCCTATTTGGGATTCATCGGCTGCAAGCTCAGCCTAACAAGAGAATTACAAAGGAGAAACTTCTTTACTAAAAACAAAAGTAAAAAAAATGTTAATCACTTGGTAACTTACTGTATGATTAACAAGTATAAATTGTATATCATCTAATCGTAATAGTTTACGCATAGCACTAAAACCAACCGATAATTCTGATAGTAAATTTAATGTTCTTTGTAGTACTGCTTCACAATTACTCCAATATTTTAAATTGGTTAAAATTTTATTTGTAAATACACCAAGTATCATCATCTCATCTGATATGCCTAATTTATCTAATAAACATTGATAGAACTATAGAATAAATGAAAAGAATGTAAATAATAATAGTTGTTAACAAATTTCTCTTTTATAAAGGTAAGAATAACAATTAAATTCGTTATAGATTAATGTTGGTAGGGTACCATTGAAAAGTAGGGAGTATTCGACAGCTGTTTCATCCTAATATGAGATATTTCAGCAGTACTTACTCTAGATTCCGCCCTGTTCACTGATTACTAACTTCAGGATGTTCCTGATGCTCTAGTGATCAGTCGTGATTGGTAGAATTATGACTTGTCAGGAGTGAGACAATTATTGCTAATGATAATCGATGATTGTCACGCTTTAGCACAAATTGGAGATTCTAACACTGGAGGCCGGTCAGTTCAGTGGCGGAATCTAGGATACGTACTGCTGAGAAATCCTATACTAGGATGGGACGATTGAACAGTACTCCCTGGTTTTCAATGATACTCTGCTAGCATCAATCGGTGACGAATTCAACTAACTAAAACTTAATACTCATCTGCACAAACCACTTCAATCCAAGAACAGTAACTGTTATAGAATAATAAATAAAATTTCATTTAGTATAGTGGGTTATTATCAGCTGCTTACAACCTAGAAACTATCATATATATCAGTTTGATATTACAAATTGGTCCAAATTAGACAACCACTGATTACCAGAAAGCACTGAACAGCCACTTTGTCCTAATATCGGACTCCTCAGCAGTGCACATCCAAGGCCCCATCAGCGATCGAACCTAAAACCCTGTGCCTCAGCAGCGAACGCTTTGCCACTAGACCACTGAGTCAGCTCCCAACGGCTGATATTTTCAACTTAATCAACTATATCGCGTGTGAGGCATTTACCTATTGATGGTAATGGAAGAGGTCGCGCAAACGTATCACATATGGAGACGGTAATAATAATTGTTATTATAATAATGGTGAACAAGAATAGTGAAATTAGATGTAGGAACGAGTCATGAAGAACCAGAAAGTACAAATAAATAAATAAATCAGATGAAGTGATTCATGCAAGGAGTTACTCTATTGAAAGACAGAAAGAGATTAGATTACATGGTATATGAAGACGATATATGGTGAAGTTAGTTAGCAATTATAAAATGATGGAAGAGGTTTATCAGAATTGATTACTAAGTGTCAGAAATGAAAGAAAACAATTAAATAGATCAATAATAATAATAATAAATAAATAAGTGTTAGAACCACGAGATAGTTAAGGATTACATGTGATGATTGTGCACGTACAAGATTAGGCTTTAAATTCAACATTGCTGAGGCATATGCAGTGTATAAGATACTCAATTGTGTCCCCTTTGGGCTAAATCGTTTAACGGCATAAATGATATTGAAGGACCATTCAAAGGAATGATGATAACTATTAATAAATGTTACTTACAGTAAGTAAGTTAAAATGGTAACAACAAAGCATTAAAACGCTACTTGTATAAACAGAAAAGAAACAGAAAATATAGTAGTTGGGAGACACTAAGTATTCATAAGAATGTCACAAAAATTTAAAGAGTGTAGTACATGGAAATGTAATGTGGTTGCGTAATAAAAGGTAAGATCCTAAACAAATCCCTGTTTAGAACCTAGGTTTAATTTTGGTAGGTATATAAAGAAAACTTCAACAGTGTTAGATAAGCTAAAGCTCACTTCTATGTCAGGTCTGTGCTGGTTATACAGATGATTTTGAACGATTGGCCAGTTTTCATCAAGTGACTCTTGATCAATAAATAAGTTGCTTATCAATTCACTTGCTCTTGTTCAGCACAGTATATAGCTTGTTCGAAAAGTGTTCTATTCAACACAATTTAGGAACATCACCCAAGATGGTTGAGAAGAAGTCGGAATTGAACTTTATTTAACTTTTATAAAATACTGATCAATATTCAGTCTCTTAATAACTAAACTTTCAGTTTCTGAACTTTGATTACTACTATGTTCACATATCTACTGTGATTAATAAATATTATTGCAAAACTTCATGGAGAAATTGGATGTATTTGATGTCATAGAAGATTGAGAAAATGAACTTGCATCTATTGGATAACACAGAGTGGAATGTTGCACAATACACTCGGATTTCGTTGAGGCACGGATATTTCGTCTACACCACAAGTGATGCGTGTCAGTAAAAGTTAAAACAACTTCCGAAATTCGAATTGAAATTTTTCTCAGACACCGACCAATTAGTGGTATGAAGGCTTTCTAGACAAGTGAAGTGCTCAACGCATTCAACTAATCACTCAAATCTCATCAATATAAGTGATGGTTTAGACCATTTTCGAAGTAACATATTGCATTTACAGGAAGAAAAACACATTGCTGGACAGTGATGGTTATGCCTGTGTGATACAATCTGATGGTTAGTAAATAACTGGTCAGTACATTCTCGTCCAGGTATCAAACCAGTCTGGTTACCTCAAGTTCGTTGTTCCCTGACTTCAAACAAACGGTGGGTGATTATAGAGGCTGGACACTATGTCTGTGAAACTAATTCCTCTATGGTCGTTACAAGAGGATTTATACCCATTCATGAAAACTAGGATGATTAGCAATTGTGACCAATTAGATGGAATTACATCGACGTCACAGACTTCATCGATTATATCATTCAATCTACCTACCAAGACTGAACTACCATCATTAAACATATCTAGGGTCAACCTATTACGATAGATTGCTTGACGTCACTTCAAGTTACTTATAGCATTTTCGACTTCACTAAGAGTTGTGGGACATATGTAGGTTTTCCACTCAGGTAGTTTAGGAATAGTCACAAACGGAAGGGTAATTGTAGGCAAGTTGGACTGTTCATGAAATTGTTCGGCCCAACGGTCTAATCTTCTAGAGTGAGAATAAATCCTGGAATCATGCTTTTCCGAAAGTCTCGCTAGATTAAACGTGCCATGGTAGGACGAAACGATTGTTTTTAGTGGTTGTCGAACCTGTGTCAATCTGTGATATTAAATTCAGGATAATGGATCAACTAAAAAGATGAATCATTTTAAAGAAACGACAAAAATATAGATTAACAACGAGACTAAAGAGGGTGAATGATACAGGCAGAGGAGATTGACGAAAACAGTCATTAGACGATAAATAGTTAAGATTCTTACTTTAGACAACCGACCAACATTTTCACCAACATAGACTCGTCGCAATTGCTCAAAGAAACTTAAAAGAGCTAATTCCAGTCGTATCATACTTGGAGACTGAGTAGTTAGCATAATATTTGTATAGTTAGACACTGCTGATGAGGTAATTGAGGTTATGAAACTTGTAATTAAACGATTCAATTGTAATACACGACAGACCAATTCACCATCATACTCATCTGCATTGGCATAACTTACACGACCACCGATTAAAGCACCTTTTTATGATTTTGTTGCGTAGGGTTAAAATAAAATCAGAAAGAAAATGTTAGTAAGTTGAACAAAAACTAAAAAGAGTGCTAGTAACTAAGAAGCAGTGATGTGTTCGATTTAAATGAAGGTATTTCCTATGAAGTAGATCCATCAACAGAAGAATTACAACATAATTGTCCTTTGAGTGCTGTCATCATAAAGAAATAAAATCTATTGATGAGTTTTCCTTGGTACCCGTATTCACTAACATTTGGTAAGCAAAATTCTATAACTGCAAGAGGATACTCCAAATCAACTAACATATAAAAATGGAGGTATCTTAATGATAATAGGGAATTATACAAATAAGTGAATACTCAGTGTCTTGTACACGTAGGAAACTCAAATAAAGGTGACCATTAAAAATAGCCAGTATATTCAGAAAAAACAACGTATAAAATATTAGAAAATGCAACTACGTATATATGATCTGTTTACTAAATACGAGAACTAGGCTAAAGTGAGTTGCAATGAAACGTGAAGAAAATTTCCAGGGAATGTATCAAATGTTAAGACCTATTTGCCGAAATAAGACATTGAAGCAAACAGCTTTCTTTAATTGGATAAAAACCGAAGGCTGATTGTCATATGTGTTTCTCTTTCCAAATTATTGTAACCTTATTGTGATCCTATTATTCCGAATCCTGTATACAACTACCCCACTCCCCAACTCAGCTTTCATTGTATTTTGCGTTTCCTGCTATTATTTGCTGCATCAGCTCCCTCCCCCGTGGTAACTGAAGAGTCACTCTCAAGGCATCTGAAGACTATGAAGTCAGAATGTTTTAAATAATGCGTGACAAGATCATACAGGAGTAATCGGAATGTATTATTGCAGGAAATATATTGAAAATAATAAAATTCGTATGAACTACATTCTATAAAACTCATCTTTTATGACCTAAACTTGCGTGTTTATCGGATAGAATGACATATATACTTACCAACCATATATACAAGCCATGCTAAACGATGTTCTTCCAGACGTAAAACTTGTTCCAAATGAAGATCATTCATTGAAATATTGTTAGAAGTAAGAATATTGCAAGCTTTTTCTAGACTACTAGCGTATTCATCAAATAATGGAATAATAATACTGCAAGTTTTACCATATTCACAACGTCCAATAGTTCCAAACTTTGAACATAAATAAAAATGGAAAAATAAAATGGAACATTTAATAAATGAAATGAAGTTCAACAACGACATATCACCTTATAGATTGTTGTTATGATTATTAAAATCAATCAGATAAAAACAATTAAATTATTAGCGTAGATATGGATTTGATTAGGATAAGACCTGAATAGTTTCGTATGTAACACTTAAATGGTAGTAGGAAAAAAAACACTATAACATGAAAAATTGTGACGGATGACAATAGTTACGTTTCTCATATAATCAGGTCAGTAATTTAAGTTCCACTTGTTTGAATTGTGTTAAAGACTTGGATTTGTGTTTACACACAACTGAGACTTTACACATCATCATCATCATCAGCAACGTAGAACCGGGCACGAGCGCCTGTAGGTTCAAGTTGCCATACCACATTAGCACTACGAGATTATTGAGGTAACGTATAGACAGAATACAAGAGCGAAGAGTAAGGTAAAGATGTCCAGAAAATAACAATAGAATTTAAGATCTAGATGAGGTTAAAGAGTGAATACACTTGCTCCACTGTGACCGATTCTGAGCCATATCGCCGAGTGTCTCCAGCCATTTGTTGCAATCATCACGCGGACCCCAACCAGGTAGTCTACATCTACCTACATGGCTTAGACCAGTAGTCAAGGACTTCATGGACTGATTCCATGTTTTAGTTTGGCCGCCCCTAACCTTCTTCCATCCTACTTCAGCCCTAGCTAACATGGCGCGACGGGGTGGACGGTGGTCGGGCATGCGCAATACATGTCCCAGCCATCTCAGTCGATGAAGGTTAATGACCTCTTCGACTGATTTACCGTGTTTCCCAAGAACCTTTTGTCTAACCTCACTATTACTAATCCGGCTATTCCATGATATACGAGCGATGTTACGTAGATTCCTGTGTTTCGAATATCTGGAGCTAAGTAGGTCGACTGGAGAGCAGTAAAACCAAAAGAACCAAATCTAAGGTTCGAGGGCGAAGTTGCACAGACAAATGTACTGAAGTATGATGACAGTAAGATACTTCTAAAGGATAATAAGCAACTCCAGAGATGCTCTCTTCCAATAACAGAAGAAAAGGATTAGGAAAGGTTGATCTTAAAACCAGTGTATCTCATTTTGTCTAACGAATTTTTTTGCACTATCCGTAAGACGTGAAAAGTGTGAAGCTAACGTACGTATTGCAAATTACTCAATGAAAAGTTTTGTGTATACAGCTTTTGATGAAACTAATCTATAAAATATACAACATACTATACATAAAATCACTTCTTTTATAATAATTACTTTATTATTCAATAACAATTTACTTACTTGATTTAATTGTTGTGATAGTGTAATCCAATCATCAAGAAGGCATTCATTATCTGTACATGATAAATTATTATCTTTACAAGTATTATTATTACTAATTGAATTACTATTATTATTATTATTATTATTATTATTACTAGTATAATTACGAATTGTGTTATTTTCAGAATTATTCAATAATTTTGTTGAAGCATTATTCCATGAATGATCATTAAATTCTTTTGATCTCTTCTCAGAACGTATTGATTCACGACTAATATTAATATTGGCATGATTTATATATTTCGATATTGAATTTAAACATCTTTGAATATAAGCATTAATTATTTGAGGTGTAGCATTATCTAACATATGTGTATCCGGTGGATGAACATATGGTATACTAGCAACTAAACGTTGCCATAGTGCTAATAAATAATGTAAGCTATTTTCATTCGATTCAATAGTGTATCCCTAGAAAATAAAAAATATATATATATATACTACGATTATTGTAAGATTATTAAAACTTTAAACAATAAAAATAAAGTGAAATAAAGATAATTCGATGATACCGGTGACCAAACCTATACTATGGCATATATACATATATATAGTTGGTTAACGTTCATAATCGATTGATAAAGTTGCAGATCATCATCGGCTAACGTGGGTGCGACATGTATTATGTATGCTCAACCACTGCTTATCTCGATGAACAATATTTACTGGTGATGAAGTAGGATTGTAGAAGAAAATTATCTAATTTCGGTCCGGAAAGTTATAGTCGTTACAATGGAGTAAGAGACAGCATGTGGCCTAGAATATGTAACAGTGGAGTAATTGTATTCACTATTTACCTTCTAAATCTTCAGTTTCGTTATTCTTTGATGTGTATTTTTCCATTCCCAATCGTTGAATTATATGTTAATGTTATAGTAGAATAGTAACTTGAGCTAACGCTAATATATGTGCTAGGTTCAACGTTGCTGATGAACATTCATAAGTCCATACTAACAGTTTAATACATGATGGGGTCGTGGATGAATACTCCTAAGGAGTCCTATATTAAAACGTAACACCTGTAAAATGTCCCTTAGTTTTAGTGGTATCTAATCGAGATCAATCTGCGACAGATACAAATAATAAATTAAAATCCATCATTACAAAGCATTTTAAATTAACTGCAAACAAACAGTTAGATATTAGGTCATTTCAAAGTTCCCGATGTTTTACAAATATCAGAAAATGAAATTATGTAATACACTAAAGGGTAATGTGAAACCACGAATTGAAAATAAATTATAAATGAAAAATAATTGTCCAATAGAAAAATCCCCAAAAAGGTGCAAGTGATTTAAGAGGTAATAACGTTAAAAAAATAAGAAAGCGATGACTAAATGTTCAAAAGTGGGACCATTATACCTTTTACATTCACCTAGAGACAATTATACTGGGTAATACTTTGAGATGCGTTTGGATAGAATAAACTTTGCAATGCTAGTATAACTTGTTCAATATGAACTGATAGATGAGTTCTGAATTAGCCCAAAGCCGTAACTTATTCATAGCACATCAAATGTCAGTTGGATAACAAGGCTTGTTCAGTGTTTCCGTTTAGGTGTTCATTAAAATTGCAGCTTAGATATCGCCTTTGAATTCAACATTCATAAACAAGGTCTCCCTGGGTACTTCAGGCACTTTCCAGTTGTGGTTTGGGCATCATATTCCTTCCAATGCATCTGAAGGGTTAGTCACATGGAAACTATTGCATTTTAGTCAACATTTAGCATAAGTTTCTTCAATATCATGATAGTTCAGTCAATTCTCATATAATTATTAGTGTCTGAAATGCTAATTATGTTCAATGAATCAAACCTCAAAATACCAAACTAATCAATATTCGAGATTCAGAACTGTTACTAGTTGATAAAATGACCGTCCAAATAACATGGATACTTAGCAAATAGATGTAGGTCAGTTATGAGCAACGTAGAACCAGACGCATATGCGCATAAGTCCAAGATGTTATACTACATTACCATGACAAGATCAAATTGACAAGATTAACATAATAGTATAATTCAACAGAAAGGAATGAAATAAACGGATGTACGAATAGTGGAACATAGAATCTAGAAAAACAGAAGTAAATACATTAGCACCCCTCTGAACGATTCTCAGCCATCTCACCGAGTGTTTCAAGCCACTCATCATCATTACCACATGAACACTAACCATGCAATTTGCATTTACCAACGTGGCCTACACTAAAAGTTAAACACCTCGTGAACCCGTGTTATGTTTTCATTCGGCCCCACCCTCAACCCAAACATCTCGATCAATAAAGATTTATAACCTCATCCACAGATTTTCATGTTTTCCTAATACTCTGTGTCTAACATAAATAATTAAAATTGTTGGTAATTACCATGATAAACGGTCGACACTACGAAGATCCCTCTGATCAAACACCTGCAGGCTATGGATATCTTCGGTTTGCGTGGTTAAAACAGTGGACTTTTGCACAATACGCTCGACTTTCATTGAGAAACGAGTATTTCATCTACACTACTATTATATTCCCTAGATATAACGACCCAAATACTCCTATTGCTTAGTTTTCTTAGACACCGAACACTCGACAAGATCTCAAATCAGAACACGTTTGAACAGGAACAAAATTATATTCCAAATAATAAGGGTAGACAGAAGTAGGAATCGTTAGTTAGAGAAACGTTAATGTATTTGTAGTATTTACATAAGAAGCTACCAGAATCTGCAACAATCCGCTAGAGCTGATTGGTTTAGAAATAGCCAATCAGCGTGCGTCATCACGACCATGCACTGAGAATGCTTTAATCCAGTCTATATCCCACTAACAACTACAAGTGAAATGGGTTGGTAAAAGTCAAGAGAGATTTTGTCAGACACCGGTCGATCAGGGGTGGAAAGGCTTTCTAGACAAGTGAAGTGGTCAACGTACTCAACTACTTCAATCTCTCTGACTAATCTGGGTGACGATGCAGATCAGTCCTAAGGTAACATTGTGCATTTATAGAGGGAGAAAGACGTCTCAACTATCCTTACAATGCTACTTAAGGTGGTCAAAGACTTCATATGCTGGAGAAGTCTTCTCCGAACCGGACCACATTGTTTGTGCATTATGAGGCAACAGGTGATCTATTTGGAAGATCAATTCCTGAGTAGTTAAATGAAAAGAGTGCAACGTTTAGGAGGACATCTACGACGAAACTACATAAAAAAGGGTATAGGGTGCAACCCTGACAAACACCACTCGAAGTTGACAAATCCCGTGATAGTTCGTCATAAACTCTAACCTGACTAGGGGCGTTCGAATAGAGCCTTTATAAGGTTTATGTACTTTTAAGGTACACCTCTTAAGGATGAACACTGCCACACTACCTCTCAATAAACGGAGTCGAACGTGGCTTTCAAGTCAAGCAATACAACCAATGTGGGACGGTGGTGGTTATGCTTATGTTCTACGATCTGACGATGAGTAAATATCTGGTCAGTACATCCTCGTCTCGGTATAAAAACAGACTGGTTTCCCTACGATCGCTGTTCCCTGACTTCAAACAAATGTCAGATGATCACAGAGGCTAGACACTATGTCAGTCAAACTAATTCCTCTATGATTGTCACAAGACGATTTATGTCCATTCACATAAACCGGGATGATTAGTCAGATGGTAGTCAGTCAGATTGAATTACACAAACATCACAGACTTCATCAAATATATCTTTCAACCTGCTATCAAGACTGGACCACCATCATTAAACATATCTAGAGTCAACCTATTACGACAGATTGCTTGACATCACTTTAAGTTACTTATAGCATTTCCGACTTCGCTAAGAGTTGGGGGACGTGTCAAACGAAAGGGTAGTTGTAGCCGAGTTGAACTGTTCATGGAAGTGTACGACCCATCGGTCTAATTTTCTAGACTGAGAATATATCCTAGATTCATCCTTTTCCGGAAATCTCACTAACAGTTGATTTCCGAATATTGGTGCCCCTGATGAGTCGAGACAGTTGTCTGGTTTAGTGCTGCCACTACTTTCATCGCTTTTGCTTTCACCACCCATTATTCCACACGATCCATAGACTTTCCGTTAGTCTACATTTGAGTAGTCGTCGCTCATCACCATTCTCCAAGCCTACATGAACAAGGTTGTTAACCTCCAGCATTGCAATAGAGGTTTCAGATATACTTGATCTTTCTTAACCTTTTTATTTTTATGTTACACTTACAACTGCTTTAAAACTGTCCCAAGTGTTTTCGGCTTTTTTATTCATAAACTGGCAACCAAAGTGTTTTCTAGTTGTGACCCTTCTAAGTCTAGTAAAACCATCATCATCAATCTGTAACGAATAGGAATAAATAAATCATGCAAGTTAGTCTCATATTGGGCTACGCATAAGAGAGCCATAACAACTGTCAGTTAATTCCTAATATCAAAAGATACTAGATTGTATTATAAAAATCTTAAGAAAAATGGCACATGATTCCAAGGTAACAACTTACTTTTAAACAATTGACAGTGAAAACAGTTAGTAGTTCGATAAATGATGAATAATCACTAAGTGCAACTAATTCATTCAATTGATAATTACATTTCAGTCTAGAAAGAAGAAGACAGAATTCATGATAAGCTTCTGCATTATTTAGTAAATTACAGTTTTGACTGTTCATACTACTAGTATTATGTTTGTTAGTAGGTGTGTTAATCGGAGAACCAATTACTGTGGTGGTAGTGTTCTCTGATGTTATTGTTGCATTATTAACTGACAACAGTATATCACGACATCCAGATACAATTTGTGAAAGAAAAATTGATCTTTCCGCATTCGTGAATAACGAACGTCGTATACTTGATATCTGAACGAGACAGGAAAGCGCCTAAGTGAAGATAAAGAAATCATTAGAGAACGAAGGTAACTGTAAACAAACATTTTAGTTATTTGACATTCGGTGTTGTGGTGACTGTTGAATTTGATAACATGAATCGACTTGAGATGGACAGCCATTGAAAACTGGGAAGCACTTGACATCAGTTTCTGATTATTATGGAACTCTTCGGAAGTGCAAATCCAAGGCTCAGAAATCTAATTACCAGGCGTTTGCCGCAAAATCTGGTCCTAGATGCGGACATGTGGTAGGGTCGTGAATACGCACTATCGAGAAACCCATACTAGGACGAAATAGCTATCCAGTGCTTCCTTGTTTCCAATCGTTACCTAACTTTGGTCAATTCGTGATATCAAAAATCCAGCAACAACCAAAAACAATTATTATTATTAGAGACTAATTAGGAGAAGTTACACTAAATACTAAAAAGAGTTAACGACGAAGAGCTATCGAGAAGTTCTAAACTGAAATAAAACAAATTTGTCTATTCTCGTTTGTCATAATTTTGTAAAATAATAAGGTTTATCGGTAAGGGCAATTATTAGTGTAACATACTTCTGAATTTCAACAAACATCGACGTTTTAATGCATCCGTAAGTAACCTATCATAAAGACTATTTCATCGAAAATATGTAAGTTGTTACAGAGCTGTAGCAATTATTTTCTAAAAGAAAGCAATGAAATAGTCTGCAATGGCTAATACTCTCACCACTAAGTCAGTTTTTTGTAACCTCTCTTTTTAATCTCATCCGATGACTTCATGGGAAACATGGTCATATAAAAATGAAGTGAAATCAATCGTCGTATAAATATATCAGATTTATTGGCACGTACAGACCGTATATGAGTTTAGGAAACTAACATAGGTGTGTTTTGAAACCTTGAAGTCTGGTGTTAACATATTTCATTTCTAAAAGAATCACTTAGTAATATAGCACCTCCCACAGAAACTATATCAAGCTGAAATAAATAATCAAAACGTCTACATCACGCATTATCGAACTCAGAAAGTGTTCGTATAATGACCATGTTCATTTTACATCGCCTTACATACCTTTTGTCTGATTTCCAAGGGATTAATACTCGTATCTTAACTTCATAACCTTACAAATACAGTTGCTTATTTATGTTGAACGTTTTAACTTGAAATGGCGGAGTGGTGGCTTCGTACTTAGAAACAGTCTTTAACCACTAGGCCGAAAGTTTGAACCCTAACTCGGACACAAGGGTAGTAGCATCGAATTGTATATAAAAAGTGTGGGTCATATAACAAACCTCTGTATTGTACTACCAGCAATCGATTCAGGATGCCTTGAGGGCATTGCTCGTACATAAATGAAGCTACCAAGTGAATCAAGGTGAAGTAAAGAGGTAGGAAAATAAATCCCTTGGTAAGTGCAGAACACCTAATGTGTTTGTTCAAAGACCACCTACCACGATGGGAATGTCGACTGACATTAGAAGGCTGGAGAACAACTAGGAACAAAGAGATAAAGACATGATAGAAGTCACTGACTGACGATATGGATCATGTTGGTGGAAGCCAGCAAAACAACACTAATCGATGGTTCGAGACCTAATTCCAGTAACAGTGGTACAGTTGCATTCATTCTTAATCTTACTTTAAGTAGTATCATACCTAATTATTTACACTGAAGCCGATACACATACGTGTCGGATTCTAAACTGATGATGACAATGTACGAAGTAAACTTCAAGTTTAAAACAATAACACCAATCATAAATTAGTCTGAAAACTAAAAAGGTTAAGGATTAACTTATTTGAGTTAGTAATATGAAAATTTGTTGATGAGAGGTGCTAAATGAAGAAATTAGTTGTGGATTATTCAAAATTACATAAAATTCACTTACAAAAACAGATAAATCAGGTGAGAGGTTTTTATATAGTCGAAAAAATAATGGTACAGTGTCTGAATCAAGAAAAATTTGTCGCCAACTTGTTGGAATTTGTACAACAACTAGATCATCTATGCCACCAGGGGATGCATCACATACTGTACTACTAACACTGCCAGATGTTCCAATAAAATCATATGAAAGACATGAATAAACTAATTGTAAACACTGGGATAATAGTCCATGCTAAAAAAAAATAAAATAATAATGACAATAACATAATATGGATTTCTATCAAATAAAACTAAAATCTACTAAGTCATGTTAGAAAACCTCTCAATCATACCCTTCCTTCCAAATAAACGTAAATGGAAACCAAATAACGTAGAAATGTTTTCTACGATAAAAAAACTGGTCGTTTT
Source organism: Schistosoma mekongi (assembly GCA_034768735.1). Taxonomy (NCBI): domain Eukaryota; kingdom Metazoa; phylum Platyhelminthes; class Trematoda; order Strigeidida; family Schistosomatidae; genus Schistosoma; species Schistosoma mekongi. Next base: position 46,359,624 of record CM068307.1, read on the forward strand.
GATGGAACTAGGTTTTAAAATGTTTCCCATTATGAAACTTGATTATTTATTGCTATAACCGTGTAAGTGCTATCAGTTAGTTATGTGTAACGTACAATCTGGTACATATGTGTATGCGTTCAAGTTCTCGGATGGTATTATCACACCGAGACAAAATTTACAAGAACAAAATAGTATACAACAGGAGGGAAGAAAAACAGCAAGGGTTTATGCGAACGAATAACGAAACCTGAAATCCAAAAGAATATACTGTGAATAATTCTCAGTAATGTTTTCAGCCACTCATTGCGATTAACATAAGGACAGCAATCAAGTAGTCTACATCTACCAACAGTTAAAAACTTTATGGAGTAATGCCAAGTTTTGGATTGCAGTCGACTGAGTGCTATTAGCTTCTTAGTTGATGACGCGCAACATCGAAATTGGTCATAATTGGAAGGATTGTGAGAAGACGACAAATCAGTCAGTCAGGTACAACAAAGAACTTGGTATATTCGGACATTAGTTCAAGTTGTCATACCCGAATCAGCAGACAGAGATTAAATTGTTGGAATTTGTACAACAACTAGATCATCTATGCCACCAGGGGATGCATCACATACTGTACTACTAACACTGCCAGATGTTCCAATAAAATCATATGAAAGACATGAATAAACTAATTGTAAACACTGGGATAATAGTCCATGCTAAAAAAAATAAAATAATAATGACAATAACATAATATGGATTTCTATCAAATAAAACTAAAATCTACTAAGTCATGTTAGAAAACCTCTCAATCATACCCTTCCTTCCAAATAAACGTAAATGGAAACCAAATAACGTAGAAATGTTTTCTACGATAAAAAAACTGGTCGTTTTGATGGAACTAGGTTTTAAAATGTTTCCCATTATGAAACTTGATTATTTATTGCTATAACCGTGTAAGTGCTATCAGTTAGTTATGTGTAACGTACAATCTGGTACATATGTGTATGCGTTCAAGTTCTCGGATGGTATTATCACACCGAGACAAAATTTACAAGAACAAAATAGTATACAACAGGAGGGAAGAAAAACAGCAAGGGTTTATGCGAACGAATAACGAAACCTGAAATCCAAAAGAATATACTGTGAATAATTCTCAGTAATGTTTTCAGCCACTCATTGCGATTAACATAAGGACAGCAATCAAGTAGTCTACATCTACCAACAGTTAAAAACTTTATGGAGTAATGCCAAGTTTTGGATTGCAGTCGACTGAGTGCTATTAGCTTCTTAGTTGATGACGCGCAACATCGAAATTGGTCATAATTGGAAGGATTGTGAGAAGACGACAAATCAGTCAGTCAGGTACAACAAAGAACTTGGTATATTCGGACATTAGTTCAAGTTGTCATACCCGAATCAGCAGACAGAGATTAAATTGTTGGATCAAATTTCAGAGTAGAGGAGGTAGTAACAGAGTTAGTATTAATAGAAAGGAATAGAGATCGGAGATAAGATTTAAGAAAACATGATTCAGTAAAAAGAAGATCATGATAAGTTCAGAAACTTAAAATTTGGAGGAAGACAAGGGGCGGATGCACTTGCGCCATTGCCAACGATTTTGAGTAATATCACAAAAGGCCACTAACCATTTGTTATTAGCGTCACGCGGACCCCAACCAGGTAGTCTGCACCTATTAACATGCCTCAGTCCAACAGTCAATAGCTTCATGGACTGGTGCCATGTTTTAGTTTGGCCGCTCCTAGCTTTCTTCCATCCTACTTCCACACCAGATAGCATTGTTCGTCGAGGTAGGCGGTGGTCAGGCATACGTAACACATGTCCTAACCACCTTAGCTGATGAAAATTTACTACTTCATCAATAGACTTACCGTATCTATCTAGTACTCTATTCCTAACCCACGTATTGCTTACTCGGTGGTCCCAGAAAACACGAGCAGTGTTTCGAAGACATCTATGATCGAATACCAGGAGTCTACGAATATACTCTATCCTTAATGGCCACATTTCACATCCAGAACTGGTCAAACTGCTGAGCAGTAAATGCGTCCTTTGGTCAGTAGTCGGATGTCCCGCCTACGCCACAAGTGACGTAAATTCCCAAAAGATAGTCAGGCATTATGTATACGAGCCGAGATTTCATCAGACACCAGACCGTCAGGACTGATGAGGCTGCCAAGATAAGTGAAGCAGTCAACGCATTCAACTGCTCCACTCTCTATCACTAATTTCGGTGTCGAATCAAGCCAATCTTGAAGTAACATTTTGCATTTGGGTAAAGAGAGTCGCATCCCAAGCATCCTTACATTCATGTTTAAGGTAGACAAAAGATTCTGCATTTTATCAGCATCTTCGCCTAAAAGAACTATATCATCTGTTTATTCTAAGTCAGCAAGTCTATCTCCAAGAAGGAAATCAACCCCGGAGAAGTCAGACGATGAAAATGTTAATGATAAAAGTATGCCAATCATAAAATTAAGTAAAAATGGGGAGAGCGAACAACCTTGACGAACACCACTGGAGGTAATCAGTTCTGATGACAATCTGCCGTAAGCTTTCACTCGACATGTGGTGTTCAAGTAGAGAGCTTGTATAAGGTTAATGTACTTCTGTGGTACGCCTTTCATTGACAGACATTGCCACATAACCCTACGATCGATAGAGTCAAATGCCGCCTTAAGGTCAAGGAATACAGATATTGTTGGGCGTTTAAAAGTGTGTCTATGTTCCAGAACCTGCCGAAGTGTGAATATTTGGTCTATACAGCCACGTCCAGGTCTGAAACCACCTTGGTTAACTCTAGTCTGCTCTTCACGAGCTTTAGTTAGGCGTCGAAGTATGATTGAAGCTAATATTTTAGATACTATATTCGTTAAGCTGATTCCTCGGTAATTGTCACAAGAGGACTTCTGTCCTTTCTTATAGACCGGAACCATTAGTGTTTGAGATCAGTGAGATGGGATTACGCTCGATTCCAAGATTCTAGACAGGATCCCGGTTAATCTCGCTACTAAGACTGGAGCACCATCCTTAAATATCTCAGGGGTTAATCCATCAGGTCCTGCTGAACTCCCTCGCTTTAGATTCCCTATAGCCATCTCAACCTCTCTAAGACTTGGGGGACCGATATTAATTTGCCATCCGGATCGCTTGGGAATGGTGGGCAACTGGGATGACGCCGAGGGACAATTTAACTGTTCCCTAAAGTGTTCTGCCTATCGGTCCAACCTTCTGGATTGACAGTGAATAATGGCCCCATCTTTATCTGAGGTAATTTCACTCGGATTTCTGACACCCGTTTCCTTGATAAGTCTGAACAATTGCCTACTGTTACCAAATGCCGCTGCCTTTCCCATCTCTTTAGCTTTCGTCACCCACAACCGCTTACGATCATTACATAAGCTTTAAACCAGTTTGCGTCTAAGTTACCTTCGCTCCTCATCGTATTCATAACAAGATGGGATGTGTTGCCGAGCATCTATCAGTTCACTAGATGCAGCTGAAATTCACTGAGTTTTCCTAACTTTTTGGTTTAGTTTATTAGTAGATATTACTGGTATTTCAACAGCTTTTTGGATATCATTCCAAGCTGACACGGGATGCGTATTGCCTACACAGTTGACTAATTGGTTTTCTAGTTGTTCCTGAAATGCATTCTAAACTTTTTCATCATTAAGTTGAAATCTCAGGAGGATCCTAGCAGTGGATCTTTTACGTCCAGTGAGACGCAGACTAATACGCTCTCGTACTAGAGCCTGGTCTGAGTCTAAACATGTACTCAAAAATGAGCGATAGTCTTCTACTGAACCTCTCCAACGGTGGCTGATAGCAAATGTGGTCTATTTGAGTCCAGCGTTGAGTTAATTGTGGAGGTCGCCATGTTAAGTGATGTCTTTCCTTATGTTTAAATTTAGTGCTTGCAAGAAACAGACGGTTATCTGAGCACAGTTGTACTAAACGATCGCCATTATCTGTTCGTTGAGCCTCTACACTATAGGATCCACCTAGGTGCCTTTCGGTTTCGTCTAATCTACCTACTTAGGCATTAAAGTTACCAGCCATAATCACTACATCAGTACGTTTAGCTTTACGAAGGAGGTCGGAAAGTTTTCTGTAAAATTCATCTTTTACTCCATCAAAGCTGCAATCAGTGGGAGCGTAGGCAGAGACAACAAAGAGGCTACGGTGTGTGTCCATATCTTTTTTAAATTCTTACTGTCCTGTCTAGACGGACAGCGCATAACCGATTGTCTATTGGAATCCGGTCAAGGAGGGCCTGTTCAGCTTTTGAACTTAGTGCTATACCTACACCAGCAAGGCCTCTAGTGGTAGCGGTGGAGTCGTCCGGAAGCACGAAGGGTAAACCGGGCAGGTTCCTTATTTTCACAAGGTGAGGTTAAGCGAACGATTGTACTCGGATCCTGTATACGCGTTTCAAAGACGCAACAGACAATGATGGATCGAGAATCTAGGGTCACAGCTAGGGAGGCTTGTTGCCCTATTTGGCATAAGGTTCGAACGTTAAAAGTTCCGATATATAGTTTAGTGCGAGGTTTCACGAGACCAGGAACAACATTTCGTGAACTCAAACCATTAGCATTAGAGACGTGAGGTGATAAAGTTATGCTAGAATGATTAATCGTTCGAACAAGAGAGTTACTAAGAGTTGAGGGTGGGATTTGACCTCGAACAAGACAATCTCTCGTGCTCTTAGAGGTATGAGGGCCGTTGTCACTTCCTGGCTGCCCACACCATGGAAGGATATTACTTCTTGAGGTACCTGTAAAGGACAATGGATTAGTATTGGTCATAGTGACCTGAGAACGTGATCACAGAGGCCAATGAGCAACTGCTTGTGGTCGATCACGCACGACCTTGTTATGGGATGTTTTGGAGTGTTAGCTCCGTTCTTAGGAAGGCCTTACTGTCGGAGACAGAGATCCGTGGAGTAAGATGAGGTGTGAGATTTTTAGGGTCGACCTTTTCTAACCTTTTTCTTCCTTTGTGAGAAGGCAGCATCGCTGGAGACGCTGGTTATACGAGGGAAACATCTTACTGCTGTAACACCCCGCTGCAGTCAGCAGTACAACTTCGCCCTCAGATCTTAGGTTGCTGCCTTTAGACTTATCGCTTTCCAAGAGACCTGCTTGGCGTAGTAGAACCTAGAGGAACAAGTGTTGCAGCCAATATAGCTCGGTTGGATCATCACGATAGGCAAGCCCGACCACCATGTTAAGGTAGCAGCTACGGTCGGGAAGACGACAAATGATGTAAATCAAAGTTTCATTCTTATTAGCGTGACTTAATGAACAGTGACTTCAACATGGGAAAGAATTAATTTTCGTAACTCAGTCATGAGTGAAAAACTAAACGACTAAGTTGAGGACATGAGTAGTAGACCGTCCAGTAAATGTGCGAACAAAGCTTGTGAAAACATCACAAAAGTATTGGCAAAGCAATTTTATCCCACTCAAAATACCCGTCATTTATAGAAATACACCTCTCGCCTTTCTTTGTTACCAGTGTTCAAAATAACCTTGAGAGTCAGTAAAAGCCGGTATACACCAAGTAGGATGTATAACTGTTTGTTGAACAAAGAGTAATCTGAGTGTTCACAAACAAGGTTATAAGAATTGTTGGCGTATACACACAGTGAAAACACCACAAGCGTATATTACTTACTTTAATTATGCCCGTTACTCCTCGCTGAGGAGCATAGGCCGCTCACCAGCATTCTCCATTTAACTCTGTCCTCAGCAATCCTTTCCAATTGTTTCCAGTTGCTGTTCATCCTTTTAATGTCTGCTTCCAATTCTCGACGCAGTGTGTTCTTTGGCCTTCCTCTTTTCCGTTTCCTAACAGCATTCCATGTTAATGCTTGTCTCGTGATGAAGTCTGATGGTTTGCGTAATGTATGTCCTATCCATTTCCAACGTCTTTTCCTAATTTCCTCTGAGGCTACTGGAAGTTGGTTTGTCCTCTCCCATAGTAAGCTGTTGCTGATAGTTTCCGGCCAACGGACATTCAGTATCTTTCGTAGGCAGTTGTTTATAAATACTCGCATCCATCTGATGATGTTTGCACTCATTCTCCAAGTTTCAGCTCCATACAGCAGGACTGTCTTCACGTTCGATTTGAAGAGTCTGACTTTCAGGTTACTTGATATTTGTTTTGAGTCCCATATGTTCTTCAACTGTAGAAATGCTGCTCTGGCTTTGCCAATCCTTGTCTTTACATCTGCATCGGACCCTCCTTGTTCATCGATGATGCGCCCCAGATATGTAAAAGTATTCACTTCTTCCAGAGCTGGGTTGGTGCTCCCTGTGTTGTATTTAAGGATCTTGCTCTTTCCCTTATGTATGTTCAAGCCTACTGATGCTAAAGTTGCTGCTACACTGGTTATCTCTGCTTGCATCTGTTGGTGTGTATGTGCTAAGAGAGCTAGATCATCCGCAAAGTCCAAATCATCGAGTTGCATCCTACTTGTCCATTGAATTCTGTGCATCCCCTCAGATGTGGAGGTCTTGATGATCCAGTCAACCACTAGGAGGAAGAGAAAAGGTGAGAGCAGACAACCTTGTCTGACTCCAGTCCTTACTAGGAATGCATTTGTCAGTTGTTCTCCATGCACAATTTTGCACTGTGTTCCGTCGTAAGAGTTCCGGATGATACAAGCGTATACAGATACAACTTTATTTATGTCAACATTAACTCTCTTTTCGCTGCACTTAAATGTACTAAATGTGTGTAAAATGTAGTCCATTTAAATGTAACTGTATAAATAAAATGACAGTTACTAGGTCTGAATTACATAATTAACAGTCAATAACCAACTAAAAGTATTTATTAACCTGACTGAAGTAGTGTAAAAGCTAAGCAACTACTTTAATTGCTTCACATTTAAATGTTAAACCATGAAGTTACTTAAAAATTATTTATTTATCATTTATAATATTAGAAACAATAAAGAAGTAAATCACCTACTTGTTCAGTATTATTCAAATCTAATGATGCAAAACTTTGATCAGCATCTCGTAATAAATTTAAACCAAGTCGAAATATAGGCAATAGAAGTAGATCACGAAATGATGAAGATCTTTTACGTTGTAAGAAAATTGCACGTGTAATATCAGACTAGAGGAGCAGAAGAAGAAAAAAGGGTAATCGGCAAAAAATAAATGAATTAAATTCATGTACAGTAGATTATATCATAGAGAGAAGTGTTTACTTAATGCTAACATAATCATAAAAGAAGTGAATATGAAAGTTAGTTTAGATAACTGAAAGGAGAAAAAATTGTTTGTTTATTAAATATTTTGATGCATCATAGACGCATTATAGATGTGAAACATGGCCATTAAGGATAGACGATATTCGTAGGCTCCTGGTATTCGATCATAGATGTCTTCGAAACACTGCTCGTGTTTTCTGGGACCAACGAGTAAGCAATACTTGAGTTAGGAATGGAGTACTAAGTAGATACGGTAAGTCTATTGATGAAGTAGTAAATCTTCATCAGATAAGGTGGTTAGGACACGTGTTACGTATGCCTGACCACCGCCTACCTCGACGAGCAATGTTGTCTGATGTATGAGTAGGCTGGAAGAAAGCTAGGGGCGGCCAAACTAAAACATGGCACCAGTCTATGAAGTCATTGACAGTTTGGCTGAGCCATGTTAATAGGTGCAGACTATCTGGTTAGGGTCCGCGTGACGCTCGTAATAAATAGCTAGAGACCTTGTGTGATATGGCTCAAAATCGTTGGCAATGGCGCAGGTGCATCCACCCCTTGTCTTCCTCCAAATTTTAAGTTTCTGAACTTGTCATAATTTTCTTTTTACTGAATCATATTTTCTTAAATGTCCTCGGTCTATATTCCCTTCCATGAATACTAACTCTGTTACTACCTCCACTACTCTGGAATTTGATCCAACAATTTAATCTCTGTCTGCCAATTCGGGTATGGCAACTTGAACTGACGTACGCATGTACCAAGTTCTGCGTTGTAACTGTCTGTCTGTCTGTCGCAGACGCAGTAAATCAGCTGTTTATACATTCAAGTGTTAGATCGCGAGTTTAAGACCTACTTCACTTAGTGATGGATAAGATGAATCAAAATGAATAACTAACTCAAAGAACTGTTGTCTAGAAGATTTTTTTATATATTTTGATTGTCTTCACAGAAGATGCTGAATTTCTTTCACTTGTATATTCCGTTCCTCCTAACCTTCCATCTGATATAATAACTGACGATTTATCACTTTCCATTCATCAACAGTAACCACTTAATTGTATACATATTGCATCATTTCTATATTATAGTTGCCATTGTTCTGTATTGATGTTATTTTCCTAATTGGTTGGATGTGCTGTCACGTTTTACATGCATATAAAAGAATGTCTGAAATATATGTGACTCAGTTTGGCTAGCACAACTGTCCTATATTTTTCTATCCAGCTTGGAAACCAGTAATATCAAGGCAGACTTATAAGTATGGGACAATCAGTCTTTGTATATTGTTGTGGTATGGATTCTAGCAGGGTTATTATTTCGCATATCGTGATTGGTTACAATTCACGACATATCAATCGCATACTTATCTTTACCCCTTGAATAATAAATGTGACTTTAAGCTTGGGCACACACACATGATACATGAGTTGCTGGGTTCGTACTCAGGTTAATACAATTAGGTGGTTTTCATTCACTTTTGACTTATTTGATTACTTGCCAACACTACATATTTATTTCACTATGGAACTAAGGGTATGCTTAAGACCAGAAAGAATTAACGTAAACATTGTTAGAATATCCACGCAAGTAATAAGTATTCTGACTTAATAGCCGAATGAGTTCGGAAAAACACAGTTACTACTTGTCAAAACCCTAAGGCTGAAAGTGACAGGCATCGAAATCGAGGTTGATTAATAAATTTCAAGAATGAACGCGATGAAGATGAAACATGAAGCAATGCAAAGATATTTCTACAATTTAGGTGAAATATGACGTCTGCAAAACTCGATTATATTAAAAACTGGGCACAGATGTGTTCGGAGTGCGTCCCCCCCCTTCCAAGTGTAAACTGTTACTTCAAGGCTGGTCTGCATTAACACCTGAACTAAAGATAAGGAGTGGAGTGATTGAGCACGTCGACCTCTTTACTTATTTTGGAAGTCTAATAATTTCTGATGGGTCGGTGATGCCTGGTAAAATGTCAGCCCGGATTCAAAAATCTCGTTCCGCTTTTGTCAACTTACGTCACTTATGGCGTAGGCGAAATACCCGTCACTTGACACAAGGATAAGTATACTGAGCAGCGATCCGTTCTGGCTTGCTGTATGGATCTAAAACGTGACTATTAAGAGGTGGTAACATTTGTAGGTTATTGTAATTGAATCATCGGTGCCTCCAAACGATTGCTCGCGTTTTTTGGAATTACCGGATTCGTGACAAAGAAGTTAGACGCTGGAGAGGGTAACAAATCAGTCGGTGAAGTTGTAAATCTTTATCGACTGAGGTGGGTGGGATGTGTTATGTATGTCTAACTACCTCCTACATTGACGCACAACGCTGACTGATATAGGAGTAAAAAAGAAAATAATTAGGGGTTACCGAACCAAAACATAGCATCAGTTCATGAAGTCCTTGACTGCTAGTCTGAGTCATGTTAGTAGATTAAGAATACGCGTTTGGGGTCAGTGCAAATGCGATAACCAATAGTCGGAGATTGTGGGTGACATGGCTAAAAACTGGTCACAGTAGTGCAGTTGCGTTCCATTTTTGTCCTCCTTTAAATCGTAAGCTACAATTATTTTATACCTTCCTACAAACTAATTCTTATCTTTTTGATGAGTTACTGTAGAACATTCTGTAGTGGTGTTATGGTTCATTTTGGTAATTAAGAAAGTTATTTATAATATCTACAAAAATGATTTTTAACTCTGTTCAACGGTAGCTAGTATTATGTTTTACATTTTACCACCTGATTATCTACATCTTATCCCGCAACTAATTCGTAGTTGTTATCGTTGCTGTAAATTTTGTAAACCAGTAAAAAGATTTATTTAATTGATAATAGCTTATTTTTCGATGCCTTCATCTTTGAATATTCAATAAGCTGTGATTTTACATTAAGGATTTATCTGTCTTATAACAGCATCAAATTCATGGATTATAATTACATAGCAGCGCCATTAAATGAGAATACCACTTTGAGCATTTACAAATTTCCATAGCTAAAAACGTTGAGTTTACTATAAAATGAACTAAACAGATATTATCAATTAATAGCATATAATTTATTCATCGATCAAATTTACTTCCCAAAGCATCAGTTGAACAAAAAGAAACTTCTTAATACGGCCATTATCTTCTCTCAAGATTCCATTAGAAAGACAAAATATAATCAATCACACTCACAAGGAAGCAATTCAAACTCATTACAAGAGATCCTACAGGTAGATTAGCAGTAGTAAATAACATTGTTTCATTACATTTTGACATATATACACAGACAGTAAAAAAGGGATTCAGAAAGTATATGTCAATTGATGTTGATTGTCATCACAGACTAATATTAGGTAGATAACCGCTAAAAACTGGATAACACTTTTTTCCTAGTTTGAGACTTTTACGCAATGTACACCTAAAAACCCAATAGGGACTAAATCAATCTCGTAGTATGATACTACTATGATACTACAAGTCACCTACAAAAGCATTAGATGATTGTGGAGTATTTTGCAAAGTGACTGAAGGTGAGAATGTAAACCAGTAGTAGGTTGTAAAACCAGAAGGATTTGCGTTCGATCGCCGGTGAGGTGCAATACAGAATGTAATGCAGAATAACAATTCAACACTTTTATACACCTTGTTAAACACTTACCTCGCTATCATGATTCATTTCTGAAACTAAATTATTGAGTATCTGTACTCCAGTAAGAATTGCGTTTGTTTGACCACACTAAAAATTAATGAAAGCACAATAAGCAAAATGAACTAGGCCACATTTTGCAAAAATACACTAAGAAATAATGAACTTTTCACAAAACACAATTTCGATTAGAATTAACTTAGTAGTTTACAAGTAGCATCGAATGTAGATCATATAGCATTATAATTTGGTCAGTAAGTAAGAATAGAAATGAGTGATAGTCCGAATCACTGTGTTAAATATGGATAAAATGAGATTATGAAGACAAACAACGAACAAGTCTAAATAACTGAAGTAGGACTTGCAATAAGGGGGACTACAAAGTGGTAATATAATTCAAGAAAAAACGAGTGAAAATTTGTACGTGAAGGAACATCGGAACCAGGGGTTTAAAGAAGGATATTGAATTAATGGATGTGCGCTAGTGAGACAGATTCCAAGACATTTCATTTAACGCCAATGACTATCGATGGTGTGGATCCCGACAATCTAGTGTGCATCTACAAACACGACTCAGTCAATGATTTCAAAGAATGATGTCATAATAAATCACAAAGGAAATCCAGATAGACGATTCAAGTATATGATATACTATGCATAGCAAAACTGGCTTTACAATACTTTTGACAAATTAAATACTCAACTGTGTAAGGACTACGAAATGTTTATTTGAGTTAACGCTACCTGATGAATCGTTTCTAAAGGAATGACGCTGGTTAATGTAAAGAAATTGAGTTTCAGTTATAATTAAAGACTGGCAGTTTTAAATTTATGTTTTAACCTGAAGTGAAGTTTGCTTACCTCAATAAATTTTGATGCACAGTCCAAAATATCGCAAAATCCAGGACCATTGTCAACTGAGTCTAGCCAACCCAACTTTGTTAGACGGCAAATAAGTGTGATCAATGCTTGTTGAACAAATTTTTCCAAGCCGATATGTCCAGCTAGATAATTTAAAGCAAAATCCCCTGTTTCAAAAAATATATAAGAATGGAGGTACAAACTTACGAATAGCTAAACGTGATGGATGTGAAATTATAGCATCTCGATTGGATATATATTTAGTCAAAGCTGTAGTAGCAATAATTTGTGCATAGCACGACTAGAGAAAAAGATTATACGTAGCCATAGTAAAACACATACAGTTGAATGCTGTAAAAGTAATTGGCATATGTTGGGACAGTCAGTCCGTTCGCATAGTGAAGAACAGGTTTTCTGGGCTTGACTACGGATCTCTGGGTCATTAGTTGTATATAGTTCTCTGCAAAAGTATTCTAACTGCTCAAGTTCCTAAGTCAAAAATAAAAAGAATCAAATGAACGGTAATTAGTTAGGAATCTGAAACTAAAGAACTACTTTGACAAAGCTTTTTGAGTTGGATGGTTTGATGACAACACGTATATTATAATACTTAACATCAAAATTTTTGAAAAGTGACAGTTAAGCCCATTATCATAAACTGAACACGATCAGTTACTACAAAGGCAATGTGTGTCCGACTTTTTATGTCGCGATCTAAGTTGAGTCATAGCGATTTAAGTTATATTCCTTTACTAGGAGACGGTATCCGCCATCGTTGGAACAAGTCCTGCTACAGTGTCAGACACTAAAAGTAATATTATAAATATTTGCGCTCCTGTCACAAACAAAGAGTAATAAATCGTTTCATTTAACTCGTATCGATTGTTTTAAATATGTAGACAAAAAATGTATTTTTGCATTAATCAACAGTCAGACAAAATGTTAGTCGATCCAATTTATTCGTAAGATGCAGTACACAATTCCTCACATCGTGAAGTTTAGAACTCTTCAAACGTGGAAGATGTGGTGTTAATGTTAGAAAAAGTAGTAACCGGGTTAGCGCATAAAGAGATCACAATTCCACCACTTTACTAAAAGTTAGTAGTTCACACACGACATTGTAATAGGAATTATGAAAAAGATTACTTTGATCACATCAGTTATCCTAGAGACCTAAAAATATAACATAATACGTGTAGCAGACAGCTCCCTATACTTTGAAATTCACATCTACTATCCACTAATCACTTGGAAAGCGAATAGTGCCATTACTAATTACCATATATTTTCAGAGATAGAATCTTACTTACTTACATATGCCCATTACTCCTCGCTGAGGAGCATAGGCCGCTCACCAGCATTCTCCATTTAACTCTGTCCTCAGCAATCCTTTCCAATTGTTTCCAGTTGCTGTTCATCCTTTTAATGTCTGCTTCCAATTCTCGACGCAGTGTGTTCTTTGGTCTTCCTCTTTTCAGTTTCCCAACAGCATTCCATGTTAATGCTTGTCTCGTGATGAAGTCTGATGGTTTGCGTAATGTATGTCCTATCCATTTCCAACGTCTTTTCCTAATTTCCTCTGAGGCTACTGCAAGTTGGTTTGTCCTCTCCCATAGTAAGCTGTTGCTGATGGTTTCCGGCCAACGGACATTCAGTATCTTTCGTAGGCAGTTGTTTATAAATACTCGCATCCATCTGATGATGTTTGCACTCATTCTCCAAGTTTCAGCTCCATACAGCAGGACTGTCTTCACGTTCGATTTGAAGAGTCTGACTTTCAGGTTACTTGATATTTGTTTTGAGTCCCATAAGTTCTCCAACTGTAGGAATGCTGTTCTGGCTTTGCCAATCCTTGTCTTTACATCTGCATCGGACCCTCCTTGTTCATCGATGATGCGCCCCAGATATGTGAAAGTATTCACTTCTTCCAGAGTTTCTCCATCAAGTTGAGCTGGGTTGGTGCTCCGTGTGTTGTATTTAAGAATCTTGCTCTTTCCCTTATGTATGTTCAAGCCTACTGATGCTAAAGTTGCTGCTACACTGGTTGTTTCTACTTGCATCTGTTGGTATGTGCTAAGAGAGCTAGATCATCCGCAAAGTCCGAATCATCGAGTTGCATCCTACTTGTCCATTGAATTCCCTGCATCCCCTCAGATGTGGAGGTCTTGATGATCCAGTCGACCACTAGGAGGAAGAGAAAAGCCGAGAGTAGACAACCTTGTCTGACTCCGGTCCTCAATGGGAATGCATTTGTCAGTTGTTCTCCATGCACAATTTTGCACTGTGTTCCGTCGTAGGAGTTCCGGATGGTGTTGACGAGTTTCGCTGGTACGCCGTAGTATCGAAGAAGTTTTCATAGTGTTCTCCTGTCTACACTGTTAAACGCCTTCTCATAATCAATGAAGTTGATGTACAGTGGCGAATTCCATTCAATTGATTGTTCAACGATGATCCGTAGTGTTGCGATTTAGTCTGTGCACGACCGATCCTTACGAAAACCAGCTTGTTGATTTTGAAGTTAAGTATCCACTGAATTTTTCATTCTGTTCAACAATACTCTGCTAAAGACTTTCCTTGGTATCGACAGTAGCGTGATCCCTCTGTAGTTGTCACATTTCCTCAAATCTCCTTTCTTTGGTATCTTGATAAGATGTCCTTCTTTCCAGTCTGCCGGCACTTGTTCTTCCTCCCAGATCTTTTTGAATAAAACGTGGAGCATCCTTGCTGTTAGGTCGATATCTGACTTGAGTGCTTCAGCTGGTATATTGTCCGGTCCTGCTGCTTTCCCACTTTTGATTTGTCTGATGGCCATCTTGATTTCTTCCATCGTTGGTGGAGAGAGATAGAATCGGTGATCATATATTCTTAAATGAACATACTGGACTGTTTTCATATTAAACACTAAAGCACTAGGTGGAGAAATCCTCTGTACAATGTATAGCGCTCGCTGTTTCATGTATATATGTACGATATAAAACTTGGCACATGTGCATCGGCCCAAGTTGTCACAACTCAGGAGTACAGCAAGATGGGTATCAAATTAGTAAAGGTAGTAGTTACTTTAATGGTAGTAATTAAAATGTGAAAAACATGGTAACGGGAGGAATACTTCGTTGCTGCCGTTGTTGCTACATTGATGTGGTGGTCTGGTTTGCTTATCATGATTAAGCAATCGGATTTTACTGACTGGAACTTTCGTTCCTCAAAATCCTATCATGCCGAGCAAGTCAGTTGGAGAGATAACCAAAATCAAAATAACCTATGGTCCAAAAGTATATGTAGCACTGCTGACTGCATATAGGTTTAACGACTGTAAGGTACTTACTCCTAAACAACTAGTATTACAGCGATGCTGCCTTCCCACAAATAGGTAATATTAGTCAAGGCTGGTCTCGAAAATCCACATCACCCTATGCCACAGATTTACGCCCATGGTGATAAGGCCCTAACAAGTACGAAGTTAACATAACAAAAACAACTTGTAGAAATGTCATGTATTAGTCAGTTGTTCCTTGGCCACTGTGGTCACAGTTGTGGGTTGTTATGACCACCTCTAAACCAGCTTCTTTTTCCAGTACCTTAAGAATAACCCTTCATAGGCATGGACAACCAAGAAGTGACAAATGCCCTGACAGCCTTCAGGATCACAGTTTTTTTCTTCAATTCCTAATATCTCTTCTGCCTCCTTTCCCCCTACTCGCACCATTAGCCCTAAATTCTTGTCTTCAATTTTCTCCTCATGTCTTATTAAAGCCGATTCTAGTTCACTGTTTCAGGTCCACTGAAACCACACTCCAAACTGCACATTAGAGCATGTAATGTGCAAACTTTATACCAAATTGTGCAACAGGTCTCTCTATGACATTAGAATCTTGTGCCATGGATTTACGATGTATCTCCCAAGTATGCATATGGTATATTAGCACGGTCATTCACTTGACCTTACCTAGCCAATGTGGAGAACTTATGAGATGTATCCATCAATTATCAAGCAACCAGACAGCAGTCAGTCAGTTGCAACGTAGAACTTAGTACATGAGTACATCAGTTCAAGTTGCCATGCCCAAATTAGCAGATAAGATTGAATTGTCAGATCGATTCCCAGAGTCGGGGAGTTAGTAACAGAGTAAGTATTAATGGAAAGGAATAGGGATCGGAGATAGGATTTATGATTCAATATGATTCAATAAAGAGAAAATTATGATAAGTTCAGAAACTTAGAATTTGGAGGAAAACAAGGAGTGGATGCATCTACACTATAGCCAACGATTTTGAGCCATATCACCAGGTAGCAACCTCTCGTGGACTAGCCGATGTAGGTGTAACGCTAAGTACAAAAGCGTAACAAGCACGTCCTGATGAATCCCTGTCAATAGTCACCTATATGCCGTCCGACAAAGTGGTTCGGTAAGAACTCGAAAAAGCAAAACACGCATCGGTGTCTTCTCGTCGTTTCTGCATACGCTCCCATTGCCTAAGTCCAGACGAAGTGAAAGATGAATTCAACAGAAAGTCCTCTGAACTTCTTCATAAACCCAAACACAGATTTGATACTCAGGTGATTTTAACCCCACAGAAAGGTAAGTTAAGTCAAAACGGAAGACAACCAGGTGTGTTTCGGTGTTACAGTTCAAAGAACGGATATTGGTGACCGTGTGTTGAAACTATGCTCATACAATCACTGTTTTATAGACTCGGTAAACAGGAAACAAATGTCTAGTTACGGAACCAAATTAAAGTAATTGACAAAATCAAGTCACGTAGATTTAATAAGTTATATAGAGGGAACGAAATCATACGTTTTCGATGCGACGACCGCAAAGAAACCGATTGATCGGAAGATATTACAACTCCTAAGAAGCACTCATACTTCAAAAATTTCCAAGGTTAACCCGGTTAATGGCAGTAGTGTAGTTCCATTTAATGAATTTCTACAGCTACACCTACAAGGCTCAGTTATGATGTAATAATACATAAATCTAACTGTATATTGGAGCAGGCCATCACTTTCAACGACATTTGCGTCTATATTACATAGTTGCGCTAATACATAAAGGTTTCTCTCCAAAAAGGCTCTCTTAAAAAACGGTGAACTATAAATGTGTGAGGGTTAACAATAACACCTCAAGTTATATTTGAGAATCGAATACTCAATATGCTTTTCAGTACTAATGCATAATAAGAAGTCGAACTACTGACTAACGAATCTACACAGAATTTTACTTATATTAGAGTAAACTTTCAAAAACAAAGGTTCGAGATTGCTATATGATTCTCGTAAGACAAAGATGATATTAGGAAGGCCAATGGAAGACCAAATTTGATGAGGTTTCGCAAATCTACACATTATTTATACACTTAAAAGCGTAACCTTAGACTGCATAGTTAGATCTAGGTCACCACTTAGGCTAATAATATACGTAATGCTTTCATTATGCAACATCTGGAACGAGTCAGTGATAAAAGAGTTAAATATGTGGGATAAAACATGGCCTGTAATCGAAGCCTACTGAAAATATATATAGGTCTAAACGATACTCGACAGTTTTCGGGTAATGTTTTCTGAATTTCGAGAGTTCATGAATAACCTTTGTATTTTTAAACTATAGAATATCATGCATACTACTAATTAAGTCCAAAGAATATAACTTTCCTAATACATATTTTCTCAGGACAAGATCAATTTAATGAACACAGCCTAACCCTCACTACACTCACAGGAATAAGATCGAAGGAACAATGTTGGGTCCGAATTATCAATATCACGATACATTCAAGCACCCACTGGGGTTGACCTCCGAAGAAATAAACTTATTGACTTTGAATATGCAGATGATATAGTTCTCTTAGGCGAAGATGCTGATAAAATTTATTGACTGCTTCATTTATCTTAGGAGTCTCATCAGCCCTGATGGTCTGCTGAAATCTCGGCTCGTATACACAATGCCCGATTGGATTTCGTCAATTTGCGTCACTTGTGGCGTAGGCGAGACATCCGACCACTAACCAAAGGATGCATTTACTGCTCAGCAGTCCGACCAGTTCTATCTTATGGATGTGAAACGTGGCCATTAAGGATAGAGGATATTCGTAGACTCCTAGTATTCGATCATAGATGTCTTCGAAGCATTGCACGTATTCACTGGGACCACCGAGTAAGCAATACGTGGGTTAGGAATAGAGTACTAGATAGATACGGTAAGTCTCTTTATGAAGTAGTAAATCTTCATCATCTGAGGTCGTCAGGACATGTGTTACGTGTGCCTGACCACCACCTACCTCGACGAGCAATAATGTCTGGTGTGGGAGTAGGCTGAAAGAAAGCTAGGGACGGCGAAACCAAAACATGACACCAGTCCATGAAGTCATTCACAATTGGGCTGAGGCATGTTAATAGGTGCAGACTACCTGGTTGGGGTCTGCGTGATGATCGTAATCAATGGTTAGAGACTTTGGGTGATACGGCTCAAAATCGTTCGCAATTGAGCAGGTGCATCTAATCCTTGTTTTCCTCCAAATCTTAAGTTTCTAGACCTATCATAATTTTATTTTCACTGAATTATATTTTTTAAAATCTCATTTTAGATCTCTAACTTTCACAAGTAATACTGACTCCGTTACTAACTCCACTATTATGGGATTTAGTCCAAAAATTTAATGTCTGCTTATTGAAGAATAGCAACTTGAAATGATGAACGCATGTGCCAAGTTTTACGTTGTTACTGACTGAATGATCAAGCGCCCATATGATATGTACCTTTAGAACAGTACCATAGAGTACTAATGGAAAAATTAAGAACCTCTACAATTCTATGTTTTCAACACGGCTTACCTGGAGTTAGTAAAAACTTGAAACGCCCTGAAGCGCAAGTTTAAACTTTTTTTCACGACATTCCAGAACTAATTATATATATATATATATTTATATTTATATATCAATCAATCAATCAATGCCTGTTACTCCAAGTGGAGCATAGACCGCCCACCAGCATTCTCCAGCCAACTCTGTCCTGGGCTTTCCGTTCTAGCTCTTCCCAAGTGCTCTTCATTCTCTTCATGTCTGTTTCCAATTCCCGACGCAATGTGTTCTTGGGCCTTCCTCTGTTTCTGTGGCCTTTAGGATTCCAAGTCAGTGCTTGTCTTGTGACACAGTTTGATGGTTTCCTCAGTGTGTGTCCAATCCATCTCCAGCGTCTTTTCCTAATTTCTTCCTCAACTGGAAGTTGATTAGTTCTCTGCCACAACAGGTTGTTGTTGATGGTATCTGGCCAACAGATCCGAAGAATCCTACGCAGGCAGTTGTTTATAAATACTTGTAACTTCTGTAGGGTACTTTTTGTAGTTCTCCAAGTTTCAGCTCCATACAACAGGACTGTCTTCACATTTGTGTTGAAAATTTTGACTTTTATATTGACTGACAGTTGGTTTGAGTTCCAGATGTTTTTCAGCTGTAAAAATGCTGCCCATATTTATATATACTAAGGTATATATATATATATAAGCACAAATGAATTTCAGCATAACACTTAGCAGATCTTCCGAATTTCTATCCAGTACCTTCATGGCAGTCACTTAAACCAAAATATGTCCTATTTTTAGTAAGTGTCTGAAGTAGGATACGTTTAGTATTTACTAGTTAATATTTTAGCATGAATCCAAATATAATCTACTGATTAGAGCGATGGCGCAAACAATAACAGAAGACAACCAAGCAATTATAATACATTCAAGTCATGTTTTAAATACAATTTTTAAGCTGATTCTGAAATCAGAAATTTGAGGACACTAGTCTGCTTACACTCATTTGTAGATAGCACAAATTCTTATACTACGCGCTGTAATTTTCCAAACTTCAAACTTTACTAGGCGGAATTTGTGGACTGTTGTTTTTTAAGATCTTTGTCTAGTGGTAGAAATCCTTTAAATTATGAAGACTACAGCATTTGTTATTATCATACTAAAAATTAAAGGAGTATATTAAGTAACGAGTAAAGAATATTAGTGAATGAAGTGGTGATTTTAATTGTCGTCCTCTGGTACCTAAAAAAAATAAATATGATTCCAGTCTTCGCAGAAGATTTGTGGAAGGTATTAACACTATTTCTTTATGTAATGATTTTTAAAATGTGTTTATTCTGACTACATAAATACTAGTAATAATTTTAGTAACACCACTTCACATTCCCTCAACATTGGTGTCCACAGTTATATGTTGAGGTGAGGAGGAATGTGATCTAAGTGATACATCAAGATTGTGTCTCACCCAATCTAGTGTTACTACGTATGGTGTCATGTTGCCAATGTCTTATCTCTTAGCCATACTACTTATTGGGTTTCCTATTTTTGGACGTTCCCAAGATATCGACATGTTTATGAGGTAAAGGCATATGATACCAATGTTCTTTTTTAAGTGTAGTATTAGATATGACCTGAAGGAACTAAAGAACAGTCCTTAAATCACTCTTTCCAAAGTTTTAATGATGAACCTGAAGGCAAAGTAGGCTTTATTTGCACTGTGCCGGTGGAAAACAGCACTTAAGGTGTAGCAAAAAATCACGCTCAGACTTCTTTTTGAGGCAGAAAGTGTGCTTCTGAACTCACAAAGACTGTTCACAGACAACGTATTCCTATTATTTACCACTAATATTTTTCGTTTATTAGCATGAAGTAGGAGTAAGTTACGGACAGACTGCGCTGTGACATAGATAGTTGAAACTTATTAAGAAAAAGCTTATTATTATTTCAAAGATAATTGTTCATAACTCTTTCCACGGCCATCACCACAAAAAGATCACAAAAACTAAACGGTAGTTGGTTGGAAAGAAATTTTAAGGTGAGTAATGCGTGGATCTGTTTATTGATTCCCTGAGAAAATGAATATAACTTTAGCGGTAAATAATCCCCAAAATAAATAGCTACATAGGTTTCGACATTGATGCTGACCATATTTGTTTTAGCAGACACTATTAAGTTGAAGGCGCTCGATCACGCATCACCACCAGATCACGTCACGCCATACCGTTAAAAGCAACTCTCTCTAGTTTGCCAGCTTAGACGTTGCTATCCCATTGCCGCTCCATTCACTATCAAATATAACTTCTCTTCCATCCTTCATTGCCTTCTGATTTCTTCTCATTTGTAAGAGTGGGTTCAATCGTTGGAAGTTGCTCTGGTAATAATCCAAACGTAACTTGGTCATATACCGGGTGCACCTTCATAACAAAGTATGCGGGAATGCTCATGATGTTATGTTTAATTATAAATTCATTTTCCAAACTCCTGTGTCATGTCAGGAATACAACTAATTCTCTTAACAGAGATTTTTGTGATTTGTGCTATTGCCTGCATTCACCATTGTTGTGTTTTATAAAGGACTGC
Source organism: Schistosoma mekongi (assembly GCA_034768735.1). NCBI lineage: Eukaryota > Metazoa > Platyhelminthes > Trematoda > Strigeidida > Schistosomatidae > Schistosoma > Schistosoma mekongi. The sequence continues at coordinate 46,380,729 of CM068307.1, forward strand.
TAAAATAATGAAAGATTGGCATAACGTATTGAGTCTTTAGGAAGGGCTATATGTACATTTTGATCAGGGTTGGAGTATGCTTACCTAAATTCTTGTAAAGCGAAGCCAACGTAATTATATATATGGACATAAAAATTAGGTTGGTTCAAACGGTTTATGTAAGTATGAGAAAAGTACTAGATGTCACGTCAATAGTATACCTGTAGCATAAGAACATTGAGTATTTATTGTTGTTTTTCTGACTTCCACTGCAAAAGCAAGTTGAAAATGTCACGGGAATTATCTGAAACATTAAGCAGCCAGATAAGTCGATCCATAAAGGGTCAATAGAAATAGTTCTAAATCTATACGGTTTCATAATTACTTTATTAAGCGACTTGCTCATAGGAAAGGAATCTAACTATGAAGATACAAAATTTTGGAGCAACAGAAATCAGGATTATAACTGAAGCTTTAAAATGTACATTTTTCTCATGACTAATTTTAATAAGACACATATCAACAAAATGTTATCAAATACTTAATACATACACAAATAATAATAACAATTTCCTTTTTGATATCAGAAGGTATTTTCGCAAAGACGAATAAAAGAGATTCTACAAGAGTCGAACGTTCCTATAGTATCTCATAATATCTTCAAATCTTTAATCAAATCAGAAAATAAGCGTCGTCAAACTAGATTGATAGTATTGATTTAGTTGTGTTTGGTCGTATGATAAATTTATGGAGATGAAATGTACCATATATTAAATAAATTATGAGAGTGATCAAATATATTTATGTTACTTTAATCGAATATACATTTCCTATTTTTGGTTTTGAAGACGAAATCGCCATCAAAAGATTGCTTCATAGGCTCAGTGACTAGTTAATCCATCTGATGAGGGATGAAGCAGAGAGTAACGCGTACCTTGGCTACGTCTTCTGCATAGTTTCCAGTTATATCAAGCTTGTCCGTGGACAGAAGGTCTTGATCAAGTTACTTTTAGGTGATAAGTGAGGGTTCATCGTATAAGTAATAGACTGTATGGTGTAGTGAATGAAGTCTTGGATATCGCTTATAAAAATAAGGAACAGTAATGGTCCTAGCATCGGTTCATGAGGGACATTCTATGCTACTATCCTGTACTCGTGTTGAACGCTGTCTATCATAGTAGAGAAAGGTTGAACACGGTCAACATCAGTCAAAACGAAGAGTGGATGGGAGGCTTGCTATTATAACAATTGTCGGGCGTGTAATCAAAAACTGAGAGATTACAAGTACACATCAAATAATTTCAACATAAATATAAATGCAATGATCAAACAATATTTAATTTTCCAACATCAATATGATGTTTATCCATAGGAAATAGCCAATTTAATGATCGCTTCATGAAGACACACAATGTAAACACTGTTGTTACAGTTCAATGGCTTCTCTGGAAAAAGATAGTTACAATACTTGTCATATCGTGGCGTTATTATTGCAGTTACTGCAATTTTGACAAAACAACTTTCATGAGGTTTACGCTATTCTCGTTGGTAGCCTGAATATCTTGATTAAATTCTAATTAATCTAACAGCTGCCTTATTGGTCAATGGAAACTGTGAAATAGTTAATTTTAATGCTGATCACATACTAGATACTGACGCTTTAATCAGCTTACTTTTCTATAGCATCAAAAGTTGAAAATAATTCATTTTGATGAAGAATAAAATGTATGGCAATCTTCCTTCAGATGAATTTACTCCTTTGTTGAGTATCTGTCAATAATGCTAAGAATGTGAAGTAACTGTATGAACTTTTGAGTTATTTGAACTTGCCACTTAGTAGATAGAAACTAATTGTAACCCTGCCCTAGTAGTTCGATTATGACATAGTAATTCGATCAAATAATCCAAAACTATATTTAATTATTATGACTATTAGAACAACGATTGTGGTTTTTACTAAGCTCGGTTGTTTAAATAATGTCTAGTGGCGATCAGATATACACTCGTGTTACTTTCTAACTATTTTAAGCCAACTTCTAAATACTTGACTGTATTGCATAATCAAATATAAAAGGTAGAAAATTAATTGATACAAAGTAATAAGAATCATAATTAATCAAACAAATTTAAAACTCTGAGTAATAACAGTTTTATTGTTCAGTTACAGCTTAACTATATACTTGTCGTATAAGATTTAGTTTCCTCTTAGTTAACTCGTTATTGTCTAACTCTAAAAAAAATTAAAAAAGATTTATGTGACCTGTAAATTAAACCACGTTATATTTAAGAGTTTCAAAAATTATACAATCTGAAAAGTAACATTTTATTTGTTAACTTTTAAAACTAAAACCTCTTCACTATACATTTCTTCATAATGAAGTGATTTGGTTTTAAAAGGTAATAGATCTGTAGGCTTAAATTAAGTTAATATATGATCTAGTAATTTCACATCTTCAATTTCGACATCACGAATTAAAGTGAATCAGACAAGCATTGATCACCTGGAGTCACTGGACAGCTGTTTCGTCCTAGTATGGGACTCCTCAGCAGTGCGCGTCCACGACCCTATCGGGGATCGAACCCAGGACCCTATGGCTCCGCGGCGAACGCTTTACCATTGGACCACTGAGTCGGCTTCTAATGGTTGATATTTCCAATTCAGTCAATTCGTGATATGTTGCGCGGCCTCCTCCATGCCATCGGTGGGTTACTATCCCACACCCGACACAGTTGAACTCCACCGGTCACGTCTTCTCACTAGAACTCCAGGAATTACCTCGAGGAGCTAGTCACTAGTGAGCTGATATTAATTACATTTAGGGGGTTTTGTGGAGATAGTTAATATTCAATGAATATGTGTTACATTTTGAAATAGTCGGGGCAATTGCAATCGTATGTCAAATTGTATAGGCCACTGTTACCCCTAATAATATAATGCATGTACTATATATTTCTTTATTGATATAAGTAGCAAAAAGTAAGCCTGCAATGTTCAACTTAACGTCAAAGCATTGTAGAGTTTGTAATACTGGATTCTTTGGGTTCGAATGTATAACGGTCGCATCTTCATTTCAGACTTCTTGATCATACGCGTAACTTGTAAATTGTTTTGCGTGTATAAGTCTTGTTATTAACAAAGGTGAAATTGCTGGCAAAATTTATATTCATTGGATCTAACAAGGTTACAAATTCAACAGTATAAATAGGTTATCAACAAAATTATAGTGTGATCTCGATAATTATCAACCAGTATCCGTACTCGTCTGTTCCACGACTACCAGTCCCCAAGCCGGAATGAAGAATACAAGATGGACGGACCAACCAGACAGAATCATAGTCATATTATATTTCATACATTCCTTTAAATATATACACAAGATCATACCAAACCGTCAACCATTTATAAATTAACATTACTACCAACAAAGGGGATTGTGGTAATTAAATGGGAGAAACGTGTATACAACCAGTTTACTGTAGTTTATTATGAGGGACAATATAATATTAGCAAATATACCAAACGGGAGGATAGAGTGGGGGGGGGGAATGTAACAATGATGTAAGTCAATTGTTTACACTACCCACAGTTTAAATAATAGAAATAATATTCTAAAACACTATTCTGAGAGTTCGTTACTCTTCTTTAGTCTCCCGGTATGACAATCTGCTAACATAGGCGCAAAATATGAGACCTATCTACAGTAACATTTCCCTTAAATCTCCTTCGATTTCTAGTTTTAATTATCAGATTTTCTTTGTTTCATGCATATGTTATTCCTTGTTTTGTCTAATTTCCATTATGACTAGATGTCAATCAATCTGACGTACTTACTAAGTTGTCACCTCACCTTTCCTCTTATTTTTCTCTCTTTCACATATAGTCCTCCACACTATTTTGAATACAAAATACCCGTTGATTAGAGGCTAAACATCCTCATATTACCCTTAAACACTCTTAGCCAAATGCTAAAAGACTAAAACTTATGCATGTATCACGTTATGTGGTGGCTGTGGAATATTCTGTTAATGCACCCGAGGAGACAGTCAAAAACGTCCAATCTAAAAAGTCATATTAACAGTTGGCATGAGTACATTAAACACGTTGAAAGTTTAGATTAATGTCGTTTCCTTGAAGGACACATCAATTTTAATCAGAAAGCTCTATTGCATGAGATACACTGCATAATATCATTCAATTAGTTTAACAACCGTAACCATAGTTGACGATGCACAGAACGATACATTCAGACTATGATAATAAAGTAAGGAAAAGAGTGGTAGGCTATATGAATATTCAGTTATGATTAGATTTTACTGTCTCAGCTCGTAGTTAAAAGTTTATTGTAGGATTTCAGATTTGGTAAACATATGTAGCAACTTAGCTTGACTAGTTGAAAGTTCACTTCAAACCTTAAGCATACGACAAGACAATTAAGCTCCAGTATTCATTTAATTCCTTATTCTGCATAGGGACTATATTTCCTATTAGCTTATATTGAACATTGAGAAGTATTTGTGTGTTTGAATAACTAGAACCGCGCTCCACTGTCTCCTTCCCACGCTACTGAATAAACACCTATTCCCAAAATACTCTGGTTTCTTCTGTCACTAGATCGGGATATACCTAGGCGCTAAACATATACCAGTTATACACGACAACTGATAAACTAACTTATGTAACACAATGTGGAATTCAGTTAACTACGAAGACTATAAACAAGACATTTTGTTATTTCACAATGAATTAACTGTTTGTATATGTATGGTAGATGGATAAGTTCACAAGGAAAGTGATGATTGGCACAATACATTATACCTACAGCTTAATCTAACAGTCTCTCCTATCCAGGGATTAGTCCCGGAGTTTTACTAATTGTACATTTTCTACTAAGGCATTCATATTTCACTGTAACTGAATTGTGGAACTAAGTGAACTGACATTTTGCCTCGTTGTTACCCCTATCAACAAATCATCTACCTTCCGATTACACGTGGAATATAGTCGACTACCCAAGCATTGGTTGAAGACAGTTCCGAAGTCGTTTGGGTATATTTCATTTAGAAGAGAAATCATTACCAAACATCATTTGAACAGTAGTCTTAGTAAAGACTATAATATCACTTCTAACAGAACTTCATGGAAGTAGATGGGTATCCCAAAATCACATTTTTGAATGTCGCTGAAGTTTTGCTTATCATTCAGAAAAGAATCAATGTTAAACAAATTAATGTTTTATCGAATATATCACAGATTGATGTTGGCAGGGTACGATTGAAAACCAATGAGCACTGGATAGCTGTTTCATTCTGGTACGGAACTCCTCAGCGGTGTGCCCCCCCCCCAGATTCCGCATCAGGGGCTACAGGTTGACGGCGAACACCTAACCATTTGCACCACTGGGTCAGCATCCAATTATAGAATTCCCACTTCCAACAATTTGCGATATATTCAATTAAATAGACAACCAATCTCCACAAAATAACCATCCCAATTGAAATTAATGTTTAATCGAAGCACTGTACGTCGTAAGAAAATCTACAACTTTGATATAATAGAAGTGGCATATTCAATGCATCTATATCTTGAATGATATATACATCATTTAGTTGTACACTTCATTTGAACAATAAAATAATAAAGATGGATTCATAGTTAGAATGTTCTTAGATCCGCCGTTCCCTAATATGACGAAACACGCGTCCTGGATTCCTCTTGCTAGGCACAATTCAACTCAAAGGTAAATTAAGTTATGAAAACTAAGATTCCACAACAGTGTACACTCTTGAACTTGCATACACATGATTAAGCATGTTATAGTTAATCATATACTCTTAATTAAGTTTTGAGGTATATTGTTCACTAGACTCCAAACGTTCTGAACAAGGGATTGATAATCTTGTCTATAATCAATATCATGATTGATAATACAAGATCTTAGTGGTATAGTCGTTTGTCCACAACGAAAAATCAACAAATTCCCTTTCCAGATTGTAAGAACAAGGACTAATATGGTAAATTAATTAACAGTAACTTATATACACTTCCAAAACCTGATCTCACAGTTGACCAATTCTACAATTAAAATCAAAAGAAAACTACTTCGACATTAAAAAGAACTAAAAGAACACGGACCCAGTTAATTATTTATGAACCGTAAATGAAAGTGCTTCACTTATCTATTAATGAAAGTTTGTATGCCTCAAGTTACTGTTCTTTCCCATTCCTTTTCTCGTTGTACTTGAATAACTTGCCCACTTCTATGAAAAATACCTTTTTCGAATACATAGATGATCTTACTATTTGTCTACTTGTTTCTTCTTCCTTAAATTGTTATGAAGTGATCTGTTTATTGGTGAATGTTGAAAAATGGTTTGGTTCTTATCGTCTTCAACTTAATCCCTCCAAATGTCAAACAGTCAATTTTAGTTTTAGACATGCAAAAAGACCTTAATACCCTTGTAAATTCGCACAATATTTGCAAAATTGGAGATTCTATGATTAAGACTATGTCGAATGTTACTTGTGTTAGTGTAGCTATTACTTAAGTTCTACCTTGGTCTTCGTATGTTTTACTAACATTAAAGAGGGTTTTATCGTCTAATATACTATATGAAGCGATCACGATGTTTTGGTATTACCAAGTACTTCCTTTTATTGACATATATATATATATAATGCTGAGAATTCATATTGAACTAAACATACTATTGAATAAATCTATTATTATTATTAAAGATTAAATAAGCGACTCAAGTAAATGAACGCAACTGATATGTCGCCTACTAATATGACGCATTGCCAATCTTATACTCCGGCAGCACTAACCGCAACTCTAACTTGCTGAATTATCTACGCGAATAGATACACTCAAACCTTGACCAACAACTTAACAACCGATTACTCGCCCAAAGCCAAAATCAAGAAGACACCAACACAGAACTAAGAAGATTCGATTCTATATTGTCCCAACTCTGTATATATGGTTACATCAACGACCATCTAACAATTAGAATAATTAGCACACTAAAAAAAGCACTACAACCAGTCACAATATACAAGATCAATGCGGAGAAAATAAACGGCAGTACCGGTTACCGTCCATTTTACAATTAATAAAATAATAGCAAAAATAAGAATAATTACATAAAACATAACTAGTTCTGTCTCTTTCTAGAAGTTAGTCTAAATAGTAATTCACTGGAACAAATCAAATTCAAGATATTTAATACAATTAAATTATGAGTATGAAGGTGTTAAAGTCTTGTCGGTGGACATGACTTTTACAGCCGAACCATTGAGGAACGAGGGAAGCGTTTTCAAGGTCACGGTGGACACTTGAAGGCATCATGCTAACAATAGAGACTGTTGGAGATCTTATTAGTGATAAAAATTTTGTTTTTCGTTTAAAAACTATGGGATTGTTAAGAAAATGATTAAATTGTCAATGTGTCAAGAAAATGGCAGTTTTCTAAAAAAATAAGGGACACGAGATGGCTGTTGATTTTGTTGTACTGATTGCTGGTGCAAAAATTCTATCCGAAAGAATTCTTTTTCGCTCGTTCCAGGCTAGAATTGAAACAAATTCTCGTTTTAATGAACGGTTAGGTGATTGGCATTAAAGTAACGACAGAGGCTTCATTTGCGGATGTTTCTAAAAAGACGGCAACTCAGTGATATGAATATTTCCGTGAAATATGGAGCTCTCTGGTATATCGGATAGAGCATTAAACAAAAGACATTGTAAGAGGATTCGCGACAGATCACCCGCTACACTTCTTCTTCTGGTAGAAAAATACATATTACCCGGAACAATAATATATAGTGACAGTCGGAAAGCCTATCCGTACTATGGATCGCAAGGAAGGATGTTATGGAGCCATCTAGATGAATATTTAAATAAAACGCATTGTGAGATTAAGTCTGAGGTATTTGAGAATAACTTACATAAGTTTTTAGATGACATAAAAACTATAATTTATCCCTTTCAATCATAAGTAATTTATTAGAAATGACGGATTTCTCATTGCATTTTGGGTTATAGTTAAGTCTTGATATCATATGCACATAATCTAAGAGGATAAATATTGTGTAATCTACCAAAGATTTCCGTGGGAGAGGCATAATACAAGGAGTCTGAGTTTAGAAATCTCAAATAAATCACTAAAATTTAGAGGAAATCGTCGGTTCTGATTTGGAAGGCTGTGATTGGTTTATTCCGATTAAGACTTCTAAGGTCATTTTATAGTCACTGAAGTTCGGCCGTAAAAGTCATGTCTACCGTCTTGTCACGTTGTTCTGTGTCAAGATGTTCCAGAGTGAGACATCTTTACGTGTTTGCATGTGTTTTTATAAATTGTGTGTGGTCATAAAAAAGGTGGTAAGTGAAGTTATTCGATTGTCATATAAACAGGAACAAATGGAAGGTCGGCATATTCTAATTGTTAGATTCATTTCCATTCAGTACATACACTTAGCGCAAAGATTTCACATAATCTAGACCTTTTCAGATGATCTATTGAATTTGTTACACTACAATCAGTGAATATAATTACCATCCTACAATTTACTTAAATCTCCATGAATATTTTTGCTATGATGTCAAACAAAGTTTATAATGGGTGGGGGGGGAAGCACAACTAATTAATTAGTATGACCTTGTACGCACGAAGTTGCTATAATAAACGCCAATGAGAGTGCCTAGCTGACCCCTGTACGTTTACCCAATGCCGAAATGTAATGCACACAAGACTATGAATCAACGAGAAAAATTAAATTATATTTCAAGCATCCCTTTTTATATACACAAACCAAACCACCCGGCCAGCCAGTTAGGGAATTTATATTAATACAAAACAAGGAAGACGGTGCTAGTGAATAGAGGTACCATTTACATTACTAATTATTTGTAGTTCATAATAGGAGATAATATGCTAACAGTAGGTGTGGTAAACTAGGGATAGGGTACGCCGGACATAATGAGGATACGAATAAAATACTTTCATTGTGCGCAACTAAAATAATTGAAATAGTCTTCTAAAATAAAATTCTGCAAGTTAGTTGTTCTTCTTTAATCGTCCAACATAACAATTATTAAGGAACCTACAAAATCGAAACGACCTATTACTATTATTGTCGGATTTAGTTGTAAATGTTATACTACTCATGAGTAGTTGCGTAATCTGTAAATTGCACTTCAATTGTTCAGTGAAGTCCGAACTTTCTAGATGTTGTTTTCTATCGGTTGGAACAATGTTTGTTTGGCCAGCCATTTTGTTTTGCATTTCCTTTGAGTTTTTTTAGTAATAAGCTGCAGATCGTTATAATCGTGTTGTTGTTGTTGTTGTTGCTTAATCACCTTGAGTAACTATATCAGATATTTATATCTGTACCAATATAAATATTTCTAACACTCAAGACAGTCTTTTTGACTTTATCGACTTCGGGGTGGGGGGCGTTATTCCGGTGAATTTGACCCGACGTCAAGTGAATCCTGCAATTATTGCTATTATTATTATTATTATTATTATTATTATTATTATTATTATTAAATGATAAGTCTAATAAAATATCATGGAATAGTACTGTCATCCTACCGTATCGACATGACACATAAGAAGAAATGCAAACGATTCTTAAACAGCATAAAATTTAATCATTCTACAAAATAACCAACACAGTTCCAGGTGTTTTGGTTAGAATAAAAAACATCTCATCCATGTCTACACATAACCGTGTCTATGGGATATTTTATTCTGATTGCGATGTCCTCTACATTGGTGAGTCTTCTCGAGAATTGATGTTTCATGCTAAAGAAAATGAAAGCTAAACAAAGTGACCTTCTAGTAATCGTGTAGATCTTGAAAAGTCGCAAATCAAATCATCTGTATAAGTGCACGCTATTTAAAAATTTGACTTTGATAACATACAAGTTATCTAAGACGGTCTCTCTAACTTTAAAAAGAGACGAGTATCTTTCACATTTTACATTTCGAATAAATATGTCACAAAGTGATGTTGGCATAATACCTCTAAAAACCAGGCAGGGCTGGACAACTGTTTCACCCTAACGTGAGACACCTTAGCAATGTGCACCGCATTTTATTAAAGCATACTTCAATTAATAGAAAGAAAGTCCTTACTATTCACCCTACTTTGTCTATCTATCCATATAACAACAATTAAATAGTTCTCACATGTTTAATACACTCACTCATATACACACTAATTTTCCTCAGTCTTTACACTTTACACGCCATATTTTTGATCAATTCTTGACAATTAACAAACATACAAAACTATCACTGTCAACACAAGACAACTTAACATAACTTCTAGATCTTGATGCTTCTTATTGTATTATTTTATTTAAACTTGCGTTAATCTAATTCGGTTATTTATTTACTGTTGGGTAGGCTCAGAAAAGCCCTCGAGACAAGCTCAATATGACATATAAATCAATAGGATATATTGTGTCCAATCACAGTGCAGATAGCTTTCTATCCGAAACGTCTAGACAGCGAGAAGTCACGTGCTATGTCTGTGATTGGTCAATTGTCTTAGCACTACTGTGTTTAGAAGGTTACGGAATTCTCTAGAAACTTGAAGGACACATATGATAATATATATATACCCTAGTTTTCTGTACATAATCGAACTCTTGCAGTAAAGTGCTTTTACAGTATTTGCTGTCTTCTCTCTCATGTTCCTGTTGACGAGTAGTTTCAGCCTGGGGGTCGAATCATAGCTTAGGAGTCGAATCGTGCGGTCAACCTTAGACAAGATAACAATTTACGACGGTGATCTTTGCGGTCGATAAGAGATCTAAACCACGCGTCACAACATTTACCTGGTAAGAAAGCGGCTAATACTAAGTTGTGAGACTTTAACACTTTTTACGCTTTAGAATATTACAAATAAAAGTAAATTATCCATTCCATATACCAAGAAAATGTACAGAATAATCCATTTGAAGTAGTTTGCTGACATTCGTATTGTTTTACTTGATTTTGTTAGATATAGATTGATGTTGGTAAGGAACCATTGAAAACTAGAAGGTATTGGACATCTGTTTTGTCCTCTAACGTGACTCTTTAGAAGTGCGCACCCAACATTCTACCTCAGGGGATTTAAGTTGGCTAACATCTTACCGTCTAAACTATTGTGTTGGATGATCGTCAAGTTATATCAGAAATTAATAGTAGTCGGTGTAGAATAATCTTTCGAAAAATAGCACTCCAAATTAGTCATTCACCTTAGCTCTTCAGTTTTATCAAGATACTATTACTACAACTACTGTGAAAAAAACCAAATGGGCAAGCAATGTTTTAATTGGCGAAAACAGTGTCATAAAATATTACATACATTACTTCCAATCATCAATTTGCACATCCTCCGCGTTCTCTGGACTGTATTGTTTATCAGCTTGTTTCTCTTGATTGTTCTCGATTCTCCTGTGTATTTTAATCATGCTTTATTTCTTGCCACCTCGCAACTCGCGTTGTATGCTGTTTACTGATTCTTCCTAATTTCCTTTGACTCTCTCCTACCTACTACTTATTGATGACCTTATAAGTAGTATCCACCACACTACTACTACCACTAATAGTAAAAATAAGCAATAATGATACCTAGTTACTAACTGCTCTAGAATTACCCTAAGTCACCAACGGATTTATAGTAGGAAGCTAGAAAAAGTTGTATGATAATTCTTTGTTGAGTTTTATTTTTCCCTCTCTGTTGGTCTCTCTTTTCTCTCTGTCTCTCACTCTCTTGCTTGTTTTGTAGAGATTTATCCATTTATTACATGTCCATACTACTATTATCATAAAGATATTTGAGTGAAAAAACATTTAACCATAATAAAAGATAGAAAAGAAACAACCTAATCAATTCATTCTATTGGTAGATTGTTGTTACTGAGACTAATCTATGGAATATCAATGGAATAAATAGGCATAGATACATAGACGCATAGAGTATTGATTCAATATATAGATTATATTGAGTCTTTATCTCTAGTCTCTTTATATATTCAATGGTAGATATATAGTCAATGTATAAATTACATAATGAATAAAGAGGATTCATTATTTTCATTCATGTCAACTATATGGAAATTTGGTTAGTTACTATGCTTATTTCATAAGTTAATATAATTAGATACATTATGTAATTGATTATTATGATTGAATAATAATCAATCGATTATTGATTATCTATAATTTATAAGTTACATATCGATTAATAGAATGATAACTATTTATAAGTTTTGATAAAGATGAATTCATATGATAAGTGATGCAAGTGTATTTGTAATATTACAATGAGTAGAAATTAAAATTTCCGATGTTTCGCGGCTTAGTTCAAGTCGCTTCTTCAGAGAGTAAATGAGTAACTGATGAAACTAAACTTTGCTGACGAACTTGAGAAGGCCAATTAGAATTAAGATAGTTGTTTCAAGATCGCGCGGTTATTCAAGATCAAAATGCTTTCTATAGATTGTTTGTTTAGATTTTTCAATAATAACGTTATTATTCACAATCTACAGCCTCTCGGATTACTTCATAGAGAGTTGATTTGTGATTGTGGGCTTAATATGGCTCAAGTACAATCCGCAGATAGTCGAGATGGAGTAATCTTTCATTTTAATGGTTGTTGGCGAAAGAAATCAATAAAAATAGGCAGTTTTTTTGTAACAAGTCTAGACTGACGCTAAAACAAGCCTGCATGTTAGTTGTATTATGGGTTATGCAGTTGCCTGTTACGCTGGCATCGTCTCTTACAGATGTAAGCGAAGTATCAGCAGTGCTCAGAAATCATATTACGCTTAAATCTGTCGCCGGGAGGCGTAGGAATAATCGTTGAAATAAATGAAACAGCCATTAGAAAGCGAAAATATAATAGAGGAAGATCTGTATAAACCCAATGGGTAAGTAATACTTGCTTAAATATTACTGGTAGGTTCCTGGTATTTACGACCAAACATTAGGAAACGGACATATCAAGTATGTCCTAAATCGAACTGCAAGTGTATAATGTCTAATTCTTTATTAGAATTTCACCGTTTTTCATAATAAAAAAAATGATTTTATCTACCAGTGCATCCTCATTGCCTAAAAGGCGCCTCTAGGTTGTCGGCAAAGTTTAGTTTCACCGAATAACCGAATTCAATCAACACAAGATTAAATGATAATACACAGTGGAACAAATCAAAATGCGAGTTTGATCGTATCATGATATCAAATCATTTGGGTCAAGGTGGTTTGAAATGAGACATGTGTATGTAAATGTTAGTGTGATGTGTGAGGAAACTATGTGAAAATAAAATTGTATGTGTATGTTCATGTGTAGGAAATTCGATGTACTTTAAGTTGTGTCTAGTTGGATAGAAAGTTCATGTTGGATGGATAGAAAGGCACCTTCCCTTTTGTTAAGTGCAGTTGGATTCAACAAAATGTAAAGTGCCTCAGCTATTTGTCTTTCCTTATGATTGGAAAAACGTTTTTGAGTGATTCGGATATTTTTAATATCAATTTTATGGTTGTGTTACAGATAGCATGTGCAGACTGCTACTGCTGATTTAATTTGTAATTCTTCCAACTTCAACTGGATTATTACGAGGTCGTTTAGTGTAGCTTTCATGTCCTTTAGCACGAGTTTTGATTTCTCGTGAAGACTCTTCAATATAGAAGGCATCACAATCAACACAACCTAGACTGTAGACACAATTCTGTGTTGAGGTGAAAGGGATCTTGTCCTTTATTTTGACCAATGCACTTCGAATAGTGTTAGTAGTTTTGTAGAAAGTTTGAATTCCGTGTTGTTTCAGAATTCTTTGTAATTCATCAGTTGTGTCTTGACGGTAAGGTAGAACGGCTGTACCAATCCAACATGTTTTGACTAATTTACTATTAGTTAGTTATTAGGCCGTAGGATGTTGATTATATTTTTGTATTCGTATTACATGTCGTCTTCAGATGTGATGAGTCTACTGGCTCTTCTGAATAAGTTTAGAGTCAGCGATATCTTTGCACTGAATGGATGTGCTGAGTTGAAATCGATATATCGATTTGAATGTGTCGGCTTGCGATAAATTCTCAGATTAAGAGTTCCATTGTGTGTGTTCATTTTCAATTTCTAAAGTGAATTTGATATTCTGAGTTAGGTTGTTGATTCGTTTTGAGAATGATCTTAGAGAAAAGTCTTTTTGATGATGACAGAAGTGTCATCTACATCTCATAGCCAAACCCTTAGTCTAATGACATTATTGAAAATGTGAGATTCAATATGGGTCATGAAAAGGTTTGCTACAATTGGTGAAACGGGGAAGCTCATTCCTACTCTGTTGGTTTGTTTGTAGAGAATCCCTTTGAACGTGAAAAAGTTGAATTCAAGCATAGGCTTAAAGATTTGATGATTAAACTGATACTTAATGGGCATCGGCTAAATAGTGTATGATCATTTTCTAGTAATCCATTAATAAATTCTAGACATTCTAGACAATTGGAATACTTGTATATAAAGATACAACATCATAGCTTATCATTGTTTCAATATCTTCAATTATCAATTCTGATATTCATATGATACTACGTTGTATTAATGATGATTTCAATGAAATGAATTGAAGTAATCATGATAAGAAGTATGTTGAAAGAAAGAAAGAAAGCTTTAAGTTATATAACATTCCTTGAAATAGACTAAACAATTTCATCAATTATACACTTTTGATAGAAAAGAGTTGTATGATTCTTTCGACAAATGATTAATAGCTCCTGCTATCAACTTTAAGTGATTACATTCAACATTTGTCTAATGATAATTAGAATACGGTTGTATTGTGTAATAACGCTATATCGAGGCAATCCGCTCAGGAAGCACATATGGCAACAGAGACTGACCAGTTTCAATCCATTACAAATCAACGGGAAAATACAAGTTTATCCTAATTACATATATATATGCCCGTTGCACAAGTGTGACTGTCTGGACACAGTAGCCTAGTGGTGAACGCGGTGGCATCTGGCACGAAGTGGACTGAGTTCGAATCCCAGTGTGAACATCAACATTGAGATGCAGGTACATCCAGCCGATGCGTCCCAGATAGGACGAAACGCGCGTCCTGGATTTCGCTTGCCAGTCACAATCCAACTTCAATATCTGATTTATCTAATCAGTTTTTTTCTAAATTTCTTTTGATTTCCTTCATTATTTAACCTACTTCGCAGTAATAAAGATGTTTATTAGTTTTTCTAGTTAGTTAATAAATTGAATCTATATCAATATGTTTATTGATTGTGATAGATCTGATTGATAAACTTGTAGGAATATTCTGATCTTCTTTATGTTTCCTCTACATTTCCCATGTAAATTAGTATCCATAGTTGTCTGAATGCATTAATATAAAAAAAAGTTATGTTGAAGTGTTTGATGGATATACGACGTTCACATAGACGGAGATAAAGAAGCTAATAACTTTGTCCGATCTAATGTTTCTCACAGTTACTGCAGTTTATTTTGTAAACGACATTCTTCTTTATCATTTTATCCTATGGTTTACATAGAATTGGTTAAAGTGAATTCATTGGTTTATGTGTGACGCTTACGTCTAATGACTTCAATAGTCTTGTTATGACTTCTTCTATGCTTTTCATATACGGTAAGATAAATTGTTTACTGTTCTACATGTTAGATTATGGTTTTGCCAATCTTCGTGAAGGTCATTCCACAACAATTCATCATCATCAGCAGCAGCAACGTAGAACTGGACACAAACGCCCGTAGTTTCATGTTGCCATACTACACTAGCACTACGAGATTATTGAGGTTACGTATAGACAGAATACATGAGAGAAGAGTGAGTAAAGATGTACAGAAAATAATAATAGAATTTAAGATCTAGATGAAGTTAAAGAGTGAATACACTTGCCCACTGTGACCGATTCTGAGTCATATCGCCTAGTGTCTACAGCCATTTATTGCGATCATCACGCAGACCCCACAACAATTAGAAGTGCATAATCGATTTTTTTGGAAGACATCATTTAGATAGATACTTTTCCGCACTCTTTATTGAAGCCAGTTTGTTGTAGTGTGTTCATAGAACAGAGTTTGTAAGAGGTCAATTTTATTGGTTGTCCGATTACTGTTATTGTTATTGGAAACTTAATCTGAGTGGGTTGGTTTCCAATACACATGAGCGTTCAGCTTTTCGGAGTTGGTTCTAATGATCCAAGAATAGTGGTTTGGTATTTAACTCCACTTCCAAAGTGAATTTTATGTTATTGAAGACGTTATTGATTAAATTATGGTCACTTTGTGACTCGTTCTTTTTGATGTTGTCTGTATAGTGTGAATCCACATTTTTGATTTGATTGTTCGTAATACTGAAGTTTCTAGTAATTGCATCAATTCTTCTGTAATACGTCAAAATACTAGTGATTCAATTAGTGTTCTTTTAATTTGACTCCATATTTTATTATTGATTTCAAAGCATATTGTTAAGCATACATCGAGGAATCCCATCAGTCGTCTCCTATGAAAATTTGTTTACTTTGGTAGATTAGGATTATTGGTTAACAGGAGAATTATTGTGTCTTGTATGAATTTTAATTCAGTTGAAGTGAATAAAGGATACCGTCATGTCCTGTCATGCATGTAATTGATAATGAATCTCAGAGTATCATGAAGTGTTCAGAAGTCCTATAAATATCTTATCTATGGCGTTAATGTATAAAGAAAGCTCAAGTTCAAGTGAAGTATACCATTGAAAGAACGGAATTAACCAATAGAAATGATATAACCTACTTTTCTTATCTTATGATGTATACAACTTATATGAGTCTACGTATGAATAAAAATAATTGTTTTGATCCTGTACACTTAAAGTTACAATAACAAACGCTAATAAGAGTTAGGATAAGTTTGTATTTTCCCGTTGGTTTGTAATGGATTGAAACTGGTCAGTCTCTGTTGCCATATGTGCATCCTGAGCGGATTACCTCGATATAGCGTTATTACACAAGTTATGTATTGAAGTTGGATTGTGACTGGCAAGCGGAATCCAGGACGCGCGTTTCGTCCTATTTGCGACTCATCGGCTGGATGTACTTGCCCGTTGCACAAGTGTGACTGCCTGACACAGTTGCCTAGTGGTGAACGCGGTGGCGTTTGGCACGAAGCAGACTGAGTTCGAATCCCAATCTGAACATCAACATTGAGATGCAGGTACATCCAGCCAATGAGTCCCAAATAGGATGAAACGCGCGTTCTGGATTCCGCTTGCCAGTCACAATCCAACTTCAATACATATCTAATGAGAGTGATTAGTTGGTCCCTGAATATCTGCCTGTTACCTATTTAGTTCCAGGTTAGAATAAGATAAATATAAATCAATAAATCAACTAAATAAGTCATATTGTGTTTTAAGCATTCTCTTATATATTACATAAACCAGACCAAGCAGTCAACCAATTAAGAAATTAGTATCTATACAAAACTAGGGAATTGAAGTAACATGTAAACAGTCACTTAGACATGATATACTAACAGTGAATACGTTAAATAGGAGAATAGACCACAAGAGATATAATAATGATAGGGATTAAAATGTTCAATTTACACACAACTTAAATAAATGAAATAGTCGTATAGGATATAGTTCTGAAAGTTAGTTATTCCTCTTCAATCACTCAACATCCTACATTATAATTTTAATAAAGTTAAACAGTTGATGGGTTATTTAACTTGGATTGTAAATGCTAAGCAGAATCAAGAGCACGTGTTTCATCCTATGTGGGACATGTCGGCTGGATGTACCTGCATACTAATGTTAATGTTCACACGGGGATTCGAACTCGATCCGTTTTGTAGCAAACTCCACCACGTTCATCTTAATTGATGGATTATTTCTGAAAGTAATTAATATACGCTACAACTAAGTGAAATTAAAATTTCTGATACTACGTAACTTAGTTTAAGTTGCTTCTTCAAAGGTGCTCCAGGGCACGGAGGAGTAAATTCCTTGAGAATTTGCCAATATAACATGCTTCACAGGAGCAGTTGAACTGATAAATACAAAATGGGGTAGTAAGCTTAGGTAATTTATCCTTCATTCTCGGTATCACCATAGGGAGGATAGAAAACACCAGTTGCAGATTTCCAACGTTAAATGTTCTCCGAATGAAACTGCATAACCTTAACGTTAACATTTCACTGAGCACGTCCCTTCTGAATGCTTGTCTCATAAAAAGCGGATTTCTATCTACGGCCTAAAACACCTTCCTATTTGTTTTAAAAATAGCATGTTTATTAATAAACTTTATGGGGTCACATTCATTAAAATGTGAATTTTAATATGAGCCATGGATATATTTGTTACCATTGGAGACGCTTACTTACTTACTTATGCCCGTTACTCCTCGCTGAGGAGCATAGGCCG
This sequence comes from Schistosoma mekongi, assembly GCA_034768735.1. NCBI lineage: Eukaryota > Metazoa > Platyhelminthes > Trematoda > Strigeidida > Schistosomatidae > Schistosoma > Schistosoma mekongi. The sequence goes on from CM068307.1 coordinate 46,399,148, forward strand.
CTCACCAGGGTTCTCCATTTAACGCTCTCCTGAGCAATCCTTTCCAATTGTTTTCAGTTGCTGTACATCCTTTTAATGTCTGCTTCCAATTCTCGACTCAGCGTGTTCTTTGGCCTTCCTCCTTTCAGTTTCCCAGCAGCATTCCATGTTAATGCTTGTCTCGTGATGCAGTCTGATGGTTTGCATAATGTATGTCCTATCCATTTCCAACGTCTTTTCTTAATTTCCTCTTCGGCTAGAAGTTGACTTGTCCTCTCCCATAGTAAGTTGTTGCTGATGATTTCCGGCCAACGGACATTCAGTATCTTGTGTAGGCAGTAGTTTATAAATACTTGTACCCGTCTGATGATGTTTGCACTCATTCTCCAAGTTTCAGCTCCATACAGCAGGACTGTCTTCACAGGCTATTTACAACGAATATGAAATCAGCATAAGTAACATCCTAATAATCCAGAAAGCGAATAGAATTACTGAAGTATTTTCTATTTTACTTAACTCTACCTATTGTACTAAATAGATTGACAGTTCTTACTAATCATTCTATTTTGCATATCCTTCCAAGTAATTACAATTGAATTTGAACGAATTTCTTATCTTAGGATAAACTTGTATATTCCCGTTGGATTGTTATCCTAATACCAATGTGCCAGTTGCACAAGTGTGACTGTCTGGACACAGTAGCCTAGTAATGAACGCCGTGGCATTTGACATGAAACGGACTAAGTTCAAATCTCAGTGTAAACATCAACATTGGGATGCAGATACATCCAGCCGATGATTTGCAAATAGGACGAAACGCGCCTCCTGGATTACACTTGCCAGTCGCAATCCAATTTATAGAATTTCTTATCTGTTTTAACACATACAACAAAATGCCGTTATTCTTTTCATAAACACAATTAAACACTTTCACTTCAGAATAATCCAACTCACGCTATTGCGTTTCTACATGGTAATCCTAACAGTACATTTATAATTCAGATGTATAACTCACTAAACCATAACCATTTTCTTAACTGACAAAAAAGTTAGCAGGACTAATAAACTAATATAACCATAACAGAAAATCATCTAGACGAACCTAAACTTAATCTAGACAATCAGAAATTAAAATATCACAATGATTGTTTCTTCACTTACTACATGTAAAGAATGATATTTGAGTTGGATTGTGACTGGCATGTGGAATCCAGGAGGCGCGTTTCATCCTGTTTGGGACTCATCGGCTAGATGTACCTGCATCCCAATATTGATGTTCACACTGGGATCCGAACTCAGTCCGCTTCGTGCCAAACGCTACCGCATTAACCACTAGGCTACTGTGTCCGGACGGTCACACTTATGCAACGGATATATATATATATGTAATTAAGATGTAAAGATTGTTTTTCAACCTAGATCACATGTCAGTAGTATTATTTATGTAAACTTCTATAGTAGTATTCACAAAGTGCCATCTGTAAACGATACAATGTTGATATGCCAAGTACCTAATGAAGATTGATTATCTTCGAAAGCTATGCTTTAGAATATTATTTTAATTATTGTAACTGTGGATAATGTAATCATTTCATTCCTATGCTTGTTACGTTCCCCTTATCCGGTCCTCCCGTTTAGTATATTTACTCTTAGTATATTGTTTATTACTATGATCTGCGTTTACCTAATTATGTACAAGTTGTACCCATTCACTGCTACTCTTTCCTTTGTTCTGTATGAATGTTAGATTTATGATTGGTTCACTGTGTGCTCTGATTTTATGTGTATATAAAAGGCATGGTTAAAATACAACACGTTGTCGGTTTTCCGTTCTCCGTTCCTAATTCTGTTTCTTCTATTATCGGCGTTGGGGTGTGAGTGGGCTTAGGTCAGTCGCGCATTATCAACTAGACACACTTCATTGGCGTTCGTTACAGCCCACACGAAACCCTTCCTCACTTTCTCACATCATAACAAATGTATGTATTCATTATGCATAGGTACATCATATTGAATTATACTTCCTGTTTGATTACAATCCTATTCATCAATACAATCCTACCTATACAGTAAATGGATTTATGCCACTGAAATATAACACTATCTCGCTACTGTGTACGTATATCTACCTGTGTATTTGTTCACATCAGATAAGTAAAAGTTTCTATTTAAAGTGCCTCACTTAAACCCGTTATCATTCTATACGTGGTCGGTATATAAAACCAAACTATGAATAGTGAATATGAAACTATAAGTTGATCTTATGGTTTTACCAGTACTTATTCAATTAGTCCTATGCAACCGGATTACCATTTTTATCATATTTTTTCTTTCTTACATCTTACGTTACTTATTCCACTCTAATTGGTTCTTGATGTTAAGGTATTGTTTTCTTCAATGTCTGTCAATTAATAATTCTCTCAGCTAATCTAGATTATTTATTCTTGTCTTGTGTTGATGCTTAATTTGGGTTGTGGTTGGTTGTATACTTCTGTTGTATTGAAACAATCTACTTAGACGATGCATAGATGTCAACGGGATTGATACATTTCAATCTGTATCCGCCATCAGCAATTTCTTTAACCAATCAGTTTCACCCGATCAGATTACGGAGAACCAAATAGACCACATCTGCATCAATAAGAAGTTTTGAAGGACCATGGAAGATGTAAGAGCAAGAAGAGGAGCGGACATAGCTTCCGATCACCATCTGGTGGTGGCTAAAATGAAACTAAAGCTGAGGAAGCACTGGACAACTGTAGCAGCAGTATTACACAAGTTTAATACAGTCCTTCTCCGAGATACTAACAAACGCAATGAATTCAAAATAACTCTCAACAATAAGTTCCAGACATTTCATGATCTACTAGAAGAAGGTGGAACTAATATGGAAGACAACTGAAAAGAGATTAAAGAAACAATAACTTCAACATGTCAGGAGGTTTCGGGTCCCAAGAAACAACACCAAAAAGAATGGATTTCTGTTGGTACTCTGGACGAGATCCAAGAAAGCAGAAACAGGAAGATAGCGATTAATAACAGCCGGACAAGAGCAGTGAAAGCCAAGGCACAGACCGAACACGCCGAAGTCAATAAGCAAGTGAAGAGGAGCATTAGGTCGGAGGAGGACCTAGCAATGACAGCGGAAAAAGCTGCCATAGAAGGAAACATGAGGCTGTTATACGATGCAACGAAGAAACTATCTGGGAAATTCAATAAGCCAGAACGGCCAATTAAGAACAAGGCTGGCAAACCAATCACTGAAGTGTATGAACAACGGAACAGGTGGGTAGAACACTTCCAAGAACTCTTGAATAGACCAGCCCCACTGAACACACTAGTCAACGAAGCAGCAGCCACAGATTTTCCTATAAGCACAGACCCACCAACAGTCGAAGAAATCAAAATGGCCATCAGACAGATCAACAGTGGTAAGTCACCAGGACCAGACAACATACCAGCGGAGGCACTGAAGACTGATATTGAAGCAACTTTAAAGATACTCCACATTCTCTTTAGCAAGATTTGGGAGGAAGAACAAGTTCCAGCAGACTGGAAAGAAGGGTACTACATCAAGATACCGAAGAAAGACGATCTCAGCAATTGTGAGAACTACAGAGGCATTACTCTACTTTCAGTACCCAGTCGACGCCCAACTCCGAGATCAACAGGCTGGATTCAGTAAAGACCGATCGTGTACTGACTAAATCGCTATTTTACGATTCATTGTTGAACAATCAGTTGAATGGAATTCACTACTTTACATCAACTTCCTCGACTATGAAAAGTCATTCGACAGCGTGGATAGGAGAATATTATGGAGCCTTCTACGACATTACGGCGTACCCGAGAAGATAGTCAACATCATACGGAATTCTTTCGACGGACTACATTGTAAAATCATGCATGGAGGTCAGCTCACGGATTCATTCAAAGTGAAGACCGGTGTCAAACAAGGCTGCTTACTCTCGCTCCTCCTCTTCTTACTGGATATCGACTGGATCATGAAAACTGCAACATCTGAAGACACTCTTGGAATACATTGGACAACATCAAAGCAACTAGATAACTTGGACTTTGCAGATGACCTAGCTCTTCTTTCTCACGCACAACATCAAATGCAGCAGCTTTAGCAGCAGTAGGCCTCAAAATTCACAAACGAAAGAGCAAGATCCTCCGATACAAAACAACAAACACTAACCCAATTACACTTGATGGAGAAATTTTGGAAGACGTTGAGACCTTTATATATTTGGGCAGCATAATCGACAAACAAGGAGGATCTGACTCGGATGTGAAGGCGCGGATTGTTAAGGTAGGGGCAGCATTTCTACAACTGAAAAACATCTGGAACTCAAATCAACTGTCAGTCAATATTAATGTCAAAATTTTCAACACAAATGTGAAGATAGTCCTGTTGTAAGGAGCTGAAACTTGGAGAACTACGAAAAGTATCCTTCAGAAGATATAAGTATTTATTAACAACTGTCTGCGTAGGATTATTCGGATCTGTTGGCCAGACATGAAGAGAATGAACAGCACCTAGGAAGAGCTAGAAAAGAAAGCCCAGGACAGAGTTGGTTGGAGAATGCTAATGGGCGGTCCATGTTCCCAGGTGGAGTAACAGGCATTAATTGATTGAATCAGTATATACTGATCAAATTTAAATGAATAGACAATCCATTGAGTTACACAAATTTATAACTAGTTTTATTCAATCCATAATAACTGAAAGTGAATGAATACCATATTGGTAAAGAAGGATAATATCAAGAAGAGTGAACACATCTTTCATAGTTATGATTTGCTTTATATTAATTTTCTGTTGTCTTTTCTATTTGTCCACTGTAATTCATCTATGTTGTTACATAACATCTATATTCAAAAAATGTTTTTAATAACACCAATAGTCTTTTATGCATCATTTGAAATTATTTACTTTAACTTTCAAGATTTATGTTTTACTTCAGATAAATTTAAGTTAGATTGTGACTAGCAAGTGAAATCCAGAACGTGCGTTTCGTCCTATTTGGGACTCATCTGCTTAATGTACCTGCATCCCAATGTTGATACTTACACTGGGATTCGAAATCGGTCCGTTTCGTGTTGAACGCCACCGCATTCACCACTAGTCTAGGTTTTTGAAGCTATAGTTTTAAACATACATAGTGGATAGTTCAAAGAAGACACTTAATATTGTCTACTGTTTGAATCTGAAATTGAAAAATTTTATTAGTGATAAGTTTATAAACGAATCAAATCGTGTCTTCATTAGTTAACCACTTTTAGTCAATTGTTGGCCACAGTTGAATAGTTTATAGTTAGAAACGATTGTATGTGATTTATAAATGAAACGTAGTTTTCAGTGGCATGCCTCCTCTCAAACTAATGAAACGTCGATATAGAAATTTATCCACGTGACTATATGTTCATTCCGTGAGGCACTGTAAAGCCGGCACCTAACTTATGTGCTATCAAAAAGACTCAGTATTTTATAGTGTGAACACCTATCGATGGATTCACAAATTGCATCATGTGTATTCCAACACCATATTTGTAACCCAAATGTATATCTCTCCATACCTATCGTCTGTCTAGATTATCATCTCTGATTAAACAAACTTCTTTATTTTTAGCATCAAAGTTCGTCTAGTTCCATGTTCTACTAAGTGAATGTGACATTCGCAGTTAGTCCTTATGTATATCCTAACCATTCTTACTTAACACTTCAGCCCATTCTATGTCTTGACTTTCTTTTTTAAATTTTCATTCATTTCAATAACTTCAACTCAGAATAAAGTCTGTCTTCAAACAACAGAAATATGTTTCATTGGTATACATTTTCAATTCTAATTCGTTACATCCTTATCAGTGACAGTGTACTACTCATTGGTTCTTTCAGTAATATTACAATAGTCAACTAAAAATAACTTCTGTTCATCTCTACAATATACTTTACCTTATTATGTATATATGGTTGACCTCAAGAATAAAACACAAAAATATCTTTTCACCTTGACATTAATTGCTATGGGAATAAGTATTGCTATTGAAGAATGAGAATAATTAATGTTGGCAATGTTTTTTTTCTATTTTAAGATGTCAAGATTGTAAATGTGAAGGACACTTTAATGAATTGAAGTAAATTGAAATTACCGCGTTTTTTTTCAGGGTCATACAAATAGATTGATTAGTACATTTGAAATAACCATGTCAGAGGAGAGAAATTTCTAATTTTTTTAAAAATTAACAAACTGATTAATTAAGTGGTTTAAGGACAGTAAACTATTTTATCTTGTGCTTAATATAAAATTAAATTGTTAGTATAAATATCTGTACAAATTGAATTGAAGTGATTTTATGGTGATGTATGTACAATCAACATAGAATCTGGCACATGTGTGCATCGGTTCAAGTTGCCATACCACAATGGCATCGCAAGATTAACGTCACCACCATTAGTAGAAGTTACCTCAATAAAATAAAATAATAATAGTAACAAGGGGTACGAACATATAGAATATGGTTCAAGAAACATAGAAAGAAAGTTATGGAATAACTTAAAGCTGATGATTTAAGGGAGGACAATGAATGAATACATCTACGCCATTGTGACCGATTCTGGGCCATGTCACTCAGTGTTTCTAGCCACCGGTTACGGTAATCGAGAAGGGCCCATTCAGGAAATCTGCAGCTACCGACACGACAGTCAGTGACCAGCAGTCAGTGACTTCATGGACTGATGCTATGTCTTAGTTTGGCCACCCCTAACTCTCTTCCATCCTATTCCTATAGCAGCCAGCATTACGCGTCGAGGAAGACGGTGGTTGGGCATACGCAACACATGTCCCAACCACCTCAATCGATGAAGATTCACAACCTCATCGACCGATTTACCACATTTGCCTAACACCTGTCGTCTAACCTCGTTATTACTTACTCGGTGATCCCAACTAACACGATCAATGTTTCGTAGACATCGATGGTCAAAAACTAATAAACGTCGAGTGTCATCTACCCTTAATGGCCACGTCTCACACCCATACAGTAAGACAGAGCGAACTGTTGCACAGTACACTCTCCCTTTCGTTGAGAGACGAATATCTCATCTACGCCATAGGTGACGTAAGTTGGCAGAAGCCAAACGAGCTTTTTGAATTCGTACTGAGATTCCGTCAAACACTAACCCATTAGGGCTAATCAGACTTCCAAGATAAGTGAAGTGGTCGACTTGCTCAACTACTTCACTCCATATCTTTAGTTCAGGGGTTGACGAAAACCAGTGCTGGAGCAATAGTTTGCATTTAGAGGGGAAGAAACGCATTCTGAAAATGCTTGCATTCGAGCTTATTGCTGTTAGAAGATTCTGCATCGTAAAAGCGTCTTCGCCAAACAGGACTATATCGTCAGCATATTCTAAGTCAATAAGTGGATCTCCTGGTAGGAGATCGATTCCTGAAAAGTCGGACGATGAAAGCGTAATTTCCAACAGTATGTCAACTATGGTGATAGATATGTTTAGTTGTTTGCATTCGTCACAGATTGATGTTGGTTGGATACCACAATAAATTAGAAAGAATTGAAAGCTGTTACATCTTAGTATGGGACTTCTCAGCAGTGCTCACTTTTGATTCTTTAAGAAGTCAAATCCACTGGTACTCAACTAACATCTTTAATGAATATAAACAACTAAACTCGAAAACATATGGTAAAACTAAACTTTCTGACGAACTTGAGAAGGCCAATGAGAATCAAGTTATTACTTTTTAGGTCGTGTGCGTATTTAAGTTCAAAATGCTTACTTTTGATCAGCTTATTCTAATTTTTAAGGAGGACATTATTATTTCTAATGTACAATCTCTCGGACTACTTCGTACAGAGTTCATTTGTGATTGTGGCCTCAATATGACTCAAACACAATCCTCAGACAGTCGAGATGGAGTAATTTTCGTTGTAATGGTTGTTGGCGAAAGAAATCAATAGAAAAAGGGGGTTTTTTTTTAACAAGTCTAGACTGACGCTAAAACAAACCTGCATGTTAGTTGTATTATGGGTTATGCAGTTGCCTGTTACGCTGGCATCGTCTCTCACAGATGTAAGCGAAGTATCAGCAGTGCATTGGTAACAGCAATTTAGAAACATAATCTCAGAAATCATGTTACGCCTAACTCTGTCGCTGAGAGGTGTCGGAATAATCGTTGAAATAGATGAAACAGCTATTGGAAAGCGAAAATATATTAGGGGAAGATCTGTAAAAACCGAACAAGTAAGTAATACTTGTTTAAATATTACTGGTAAGCTCTTGGAATTTACAACCGAACATTATGTAAGGGACATTTCCAGTATGTCCCAAATCGAACTGCAAGTGTATAATGTGTAATTCTGTTTTAAGAATTTCACCGTTTTTTTCATAATAAATGATAATTATATCTACCAGTGCATTCTCATTGGCCAAAAGGTCCCTGAAGGTCGTCGGCAAAGTTTAGTTTCACCAAAAATATTTCAATAAATGTTATGACGTGACGATTAACCGATTATTAGTACACATTTGCATGAAATATTACGGTGACTGAAAACAATAAGATTGACTAATCGATTCCTACAAGTTTGCCCTGACCCTGTTAATAATAATAACACAGGATAATTAAGTGCAATATCCAGTTAAATTCATGTTACAATTATTTCTTTTATATAGATCGAAGACCTCACAGCAGACAGGTGTAGTTAAGATTTGTTGGCAGTGAGTTTGTTATCTTCAATGGCAATCGACGATTACAGTGATACATCACGAATTGGAAGAAGTGGGAACTATACTGTTGGACACTCAATGCCTTAGGGGTTCAAAAAGGGTTAGACATTCAACGTTAGACCTGAGGGATCTGAGTTCGATTCCATGCTTGATTCAAGGATAAACAGCGCTGAATTTCATACTAGGAAAAATCGACTGTCCTGTTCTCCCTTCTTTTAGTGGTACTCAACCACGACCAATCTGTGACAAATACTAACAACTAGAATTAGAAAAGTACCTACACATATGAATTTGGAGAGAAAATATAATGGAGACACAGTAACATCTAATACGAAGCATTGCAATGAAGCTAAAAGACTAATAACAAAATACTCTAAATATGTATATCATATGTAGTAGAACACTGATTGAAATAATGGACTAATAGTCTAGAAATCATTGATTAAATGATAAACAACTGCTTATTTAATGCAGAAATCAAATTAAATTAATACTGATTTAGATTGAATTATGACCGTTAAGTGGGATCTAGAACATATGTTTCGTCTTACCTAGGGATTCGTCATATGGATGTAGATGTACGCTAGGGCTTATATTTGCACACTCAAACGCAGCATGTTTTATTTCAAACGCCATCCAGTCTACGTTAACTTGCTGAGTTCGGACAGCCACACTAGAGCAATGAACATTCATATATGTAGTTTGGGATGCCGTTCGACTTCTGGAGTGAAAATCACTACTGTGAGACAGGTGCGTCAGTATGACGAGTCCAGAGTACGACGAAATATGCATCCCACTTTCCACTTGCTATTCAAAACCAACTTTAATCATGCCGATAACCTACCGCTAAAAGTTGATACTACTGGAAATCTTATAATAAAATTATTATATAGGTAATGTCTTGGGTGATCCGTGTTTTATCTGAATATAAAATGTCAATTTAAACACTTAATTAAGAATGTAATTAGGATAAGCTTGTATATCCCCGTTGGTTTGTAATAGACTGAAACTGAAATATGTAACTTGTGTAATAACGCTATATCGAAGCAATCCGCTCAGCATGCACATATGGCAACAGAGACTGACCAGTTTCAGTTCATTACAAATCAACGGGATTATACAAGCTTATCCTAATTACATACATATATATATATATATACCCGTTGCACAAGTGTGACCGTTTGGACTCAGTAGTCTAGTGGTGAACGAGGTGGCGTTCTGCACGAAACGGACTGAGTTCGAATCCCAGTGTGAATATCAACATTGGGATGCAGGAACATCGAGCCGATGAGTCCCAAATAGGACGAAACGCTCGCCCTGGATTTTGCTTGCCAGTCACCATCCAACTTAAATATATAACTTAATTAAAAAGTGATAAATATAATAAAAAGAATTTTAGGAAATGACCAAGTCCTGTTGTTTGTCATAGATCTAACTCATTGAGCTACTATTGAAATCCTAAGAGTATTGTACATCTGTTTTGCTCAATTCTGAGACTCGTTATTAGTATACACCATTGATCAATACCTGTTACCCCCATATGAAGCTTAGACCACCATCCAGCATTCTACAATCAAATCTGTCATGGGCATTCCTTTACAACTCTGCGAAAGGGCTTTTCAATTTTCTCATGTCTATCTCCAATTCCCAAATCAGTGCACTTAGGTCTACCTATTTCAATTTGGCCTTCACGATTTCACGTTAGTGCTTGTCTTGAGACACACATATCCACCTACAGATTATTCTCCTAATTTTATCCTCAAATAGATTTTAGTTGGTTTGTTGACTGCCACAGAAGGTTGTTATTGGTGGTATCTGGTCAACGGATCCAAAGTATCTTGTGCAGACACATGTTTATGAATAGTTGTTTCTTTAGAATGGTGATTTTCATAGTTCGCCAATGAGGTCTTGGCTGCATGCAATAGGACTGTCTTTACATTTGTAATGAGAATCCTGATTTTGATGTAGGCTGGTAGCTGGTTTGAGTTGCAGGTGTTTTTCAGTAGTAGAAATTCCACCTTTGCTTTGGCCTGCCAATTCGCGCTGTCACATCTTTATCACACCCATTTTGTGAATTGAAGACTCTTTGCCTGTATTTAAAAGTTTTCACATCCCCAACACATTTTTCTTCAAGTGTAACTGAATTAGTGCGTGTTGTTTTGTATCTGATAATTTTACTTTTCTCTTCGTGTATGTTGAGGTCTACTAATACTTGGGCTATTACTTCACTGTCCGTCTTCACCTGCATTTTTTGCTGTGTGTGTTATAGAAGAGCTACGTCAACTGCAAAGTCCAAGTCGTTTAGTTGCATCCATGTTGTCCACTGTATTCCGTGCAATCCTTGATATGTTACAATTTTCATAATCCAGTCAACCACCAACAGGAGAGAGTTTGTTTAACACAAATTTACGTTACTACGACCAACCCAAAACATTTAGGTTTCACAGAGTACCTATAACTATCAACATTACATAGTTCAGCAAGCGTCTAATGACAGAATTGTTACTACAGTCAATCTATAATATAGTATAACGATTATAGCTTGAAGGAAAATGAATATAAAGTATCAGTAGTGTAAGGATGAACAATCCATTGTTAGCATCAACATTGAAATGCAGGTACATGTAGCTGATGAGTCCCGAATAGAACAAAACGAGCATCCTGGATTCCACTTGCCAGTTACAATCAAAATTATGTAATACTTGTGAAAAATTAGCTATATCGGGGCAATCCGCTTAGGATACACATATGGCAACAATGACTGACCAGCTTTAGTCTATAACAAATCAACGGGAATATATAAGTTTATCGTATTACCAATATACCTGTCGCACAAATGTGACTGTCTGGACATAGTAGCCTAGTGGTGAATGCGATGTCGTTTGGCATGAATCGAACTGAGTTCGAATCCCAGTGTGAACATCAATATACGGATGTAGATACATCCAGCCGATGAGTCCTAAATAAGACAAAACGTGCTTCCTGAATTCTACTTGCCTGTCACAATCCAACTTATATAATATCAACAGTGTTGTATTGGTTATTGTATTATTGTATTAGTATGATTACATAAGAGGACAACTGACAAATGCATTCCCAGTGAGTACCGGAGTGTGATTACATAAACTTTATTTTCCATTATTACATATTTCTTATTCATTATAGATGAGAATAATTCATTTGATAATAAACGTAAAGAGTTAATACAAGCATTAAAATTGAATGTTAAAACATTAATGGAATATGCTGTTGTATGTCGTTCAATTCCAGAAGACAGTATTCATGTAATCAACTTTTGTGGTAAGTCGAACTAGTTAAATTAGATCAGTTCAATGATAATCACTAAGTTAAAACTTTGAAGTATGTATTTAATTGAAATGTTTTAATTATAAGACATTCTATGCTATTTTTTTTCTTTAAATTCTCATAAATTACAGTGTGGTAGATACTACTCACATGTTTTCATATAAGTAGTATATTGAGAAAAATTATACTAAGTGACAACAGTTGATTAAGAAAGAAGTAGGATGTAAGCAGAATATGTAGGAGATAACAGGTGAAGTAATAGAAAGTAGTATATCACTGACCTAGGAATAAAGAACTCAATAGCATGCAAATAGATAAGTGAAGGAAATGTATGTATCATTTATCCCTTTCTGTAATTTCCTCCATGCCACTGGTCGTTCTTTCCGGTACTAATCAGAAGATCCAGCCTCACTTTGGCAAACATAGTGAAACTCTGCATACTGATACACAATTCTAATAATTCATGTCTCTATGTGGAAAACAAGACTTCAGAGGTAGATCACTTAATATTGGTTTATTAAGATTTCACGGAATATCAGTTCAATGACCTACCATAGTTAGAATAAAGAAATAAGACGTTAATTATACAATAAGATCTTATCTTTACTAAAGATAAGAAAGAGAAAATAGTTTGTGTTTTCTCATTCTATCTTCATAGAATTCAACACAATAGCCTTTTACTATTTTGGCCCCTTCTGTGTTGAACTCGTTAACGTATGTACAAATGTGGAGCAGAAACATATTGGTTGAATCTAAATAAGGTTTAACATATGCTGAGTATAACATTTTGAAAGTGCCTATAAGACTAGAAATCAATCACTTGAAAGTTACAAGCCATCTTGAAGTCGAGTCTCAATATATTGATGATTTACCTCAATAACTTTAAGTAAATTTATCTCATTCAGTGTATAGCTGTAGAACTTGTCATAGTGACCGGCTTAGTTTACTAAACTTCATCTGAAATTAACTCTTCTTATCATACTCATCATCCTCATTGTGCATGGCACATCGGACTTCTGTTTCGTCTACTAAGAATGAAACCAATGAATGTCTAACTGTAGATATGTCATCAAAACGTGTGATAAAAAGCAATAAAACCCAGGATTGTTCCTTTCGCAACTCAACTTTGGTAAACATAACTAATAGTCCCGACGAAAGAAAGTTACCTTGAAAAGTATGCCAATCATAAGGAGGCAAAGCAGCATAACTGGTTCTCCTATGCAAAAAATGAAATCATATCATGTTAAGTGCACTAATGTTGTTGTAAATTAAAAACAGCAATAGTAGAACCAAAATTATAATAGTTGCAACCCACAGTGTACCTGTGTTGTGAGCCTAGTCTGTACACTTAGCCTAACCCTAATATCAAGAACCCTAACCCCCATCCCTCCCTAGCAATTACTGTAATAAAACACTACTCTGTCATTCGATTTCGAGCATTTAATGGAGTCTTAGTTTCATAATCACGAATAATTATTTTGTGCAACAATCCAACATCCTGTAAATACCCCACGATTTTGTCTAGGTTAAAATTATTTATCAACCGATTAAGCATAATGACATCACTTGGATCAACTTCTATCGTTGACTAAATTAACCGCAATAACCTTGAAATTAATGACTCGCCTGTAATTAATCATATCATTAACGATTGTTCATCGAAACTACAAGTCATATTAACCTTAATGTTATGTCTCGTACTTGATAACTTGACTAGCCGCAAAGCAATCTTAGCACTTGAACACCTTGAACTCTCCTAGTCGCCAAATCTGAAGACTGAAGACAAGAAAACAGGAAACTTCATTCCAGTGAAATGGGAAGTGAGTCAAGTACAAGATATTCGTATTTTTATAGTTTTCTGAAACAAATAAATCAGTATTATGATCCATCCAATCCGAATTAAGAAGTCTTAACTGCTACCAAATTGGAACGCTCCACGTATAGATTCTAGAAGGTTCTATTGATCAGTGATTGGACGGAATGTCTCCGGCTCCTTCAAAGGTCCTAGAGGCCTCGTTGAAGTTTTTGGGAGCCATTCCAACACTTAACTCTTTACTAACTTCTATTCTAATAAAACACCATTCATTCACATACGTTGCCTAATATCATGAAAGTAATCCATAAGCTAGTTTCAAACTTTTCATTGCATCCTGTAACTTTCCAGTTTCATTTAAAGATCTGATTAAGTGACCCTATTGTTAACTTTATTTAAACTAAGTAAGAAATCGTTGATTGAATTATTAACCAGCTGGATCCCAGTTGTTTCTTTAAATGACCAGATTAATCAAATCAACTAGTTTCATTAATAGAAGATTATTCCGCGTTACGTGGTAAAGAATATCACTTCGAAATATCTCTTCTATTAATATTATGCGTAAATTAATAAGATCAACTGAATAAACTAGAGCATGGTACATTATAGTCAAAAGGTATCTACTATAGAATACATTATCAGGTTAAATTGATTATACATTTCTCCAGTGTACATCACATTCATTGAAGTGTTCCAATATTACATGTCGGTTACTTTTACTTTAAAGTTTCATTCTCGTAACACTTAAAACTAACAGAAAGCATATGCAGAAAGTAACATTTTACTTGATTTACTATACTTACTCCTATCACTTCTTAGGTTAATATATCTGCATAGTTCTGGAATAGTAGTATCGAAGTCATAGTTATGATGAATTGTCTAAACATGTTCAGTATCATATCTAGTTTATGTAATTTATTACCTAAACTATGACGATTAGACTTAACAATCCTTAAGTTGGAATTAGTTTGTCTGTATACTGCACCCAACAGATTGTATTAGTTATCAACTTCAATGTCTATCGCTGTTATGACGTGAGAAAAGAAGGACGAGGAGATGATTTGGTTGGTGGATGCGAACACCAATGAGATGCGTGCCTAGTTGAGAATGTACGATTGACCTAAGCCCATTCATCACCCTAGGCCGACAATAGGACAACCAGAATTGAGAACAGGAAGACTGAGAGAGCGAGAACCAAGAACCGGAGAGAACGTATTATATTTTAATCATGCTTTTATATACACATGAAATCAGACCACACAGTGAACCAATCATAAATCTAACATTGATACAGAACAAAAGGAATAGTGGCAGTGAGTGGGGAGAACTTGCACACAATAAGGTAGACGTAGTTCATAGTTAATAAACAATCTACCAAGAGCAAATATACAAAACGCGAGAACCGGGCAAGGGGAACGTAACAGTCATAGAAATGAAATGTCAACACTGTCCACAGTTATAATAAATGAAATAATGTTCTAAAGTACAGTTCCCGAAGATAGCCAACCATCATTAGGTTACCGGCATATCAATCGCAAACTGGTCCCAGTAATTATCACATTGATGTGAAGTGGAGCTTTTAACTAATCAACTATCCATTGAAATTAAAGCCACAAGTATTAATGAAATTTAGATTTATGCTTTGAAAACAATATACTTGATCTAAACTTAGGTTTTCTACGAAAAACTACTTTATCCATGCTGAGATTGACCCAAGTAGGTTGACTTAATGCCCTCAGTTCCATATTTTTTTGTGGTAAGAGGTACTCACGACCAGTGTATAGTCTCAAAACAGGACGAAATGGTTACCCCATTCACTGATCGTTTTCATTAGTATACAATCGAGATAAGATCACTGATGAATGCTGATAATAAATCAAATGGTAAACATGGTGTGTTTCATGTAAATGCATGGAATTATACATGAAAATGGCTAATCAGTATACAACGCCTCAGTTAGTCAACAGGAAACTTATCAAAATTACTTTGAAATGTATATTCTTATGAAGGTAACTACCTGGTAAAAACTAATAAACTGGTTGTTAAACTATTGTTTATAGAGTTTGTGTATTGGTTATCTTGTTAAACTATCTATCATATTCAATGAATAGTGTCTTTCTATCTTACTTAAACTAGTGTTAGCTCTTTTCCAAAAGCCAATTAATGGCACAATTTGAATTATTTATCAAAGCAACTGTAGGACACATTTTCTTCTGATAGAATTTCAATGGAACAATTAACCAGATATTAAGAAGAACTTGTATAATACACCTAACACCAATGTGCCCGTTGCACAAGTGTGATTGTCTGGACTCAGTAGTCTAGTGGTGAACGCGGTGGCGTTCGACACGAAACGGAGTGAGTTCTGTTCCCAGTGTTAACATCAACATTGGGATGCAGGTACATCCAGCCGATGAGTCCCGAATAGGACGAAACGCGCGTGCTGGATTCCACTTACCAGTCATAATCCAAATTATATAAACTTATCATGTTTTAATAAAATCAGAATAATTAAAGATTGGTTACAGATAGTCGGAAGGATATCTTGGACCTGGCTTTCGTGTTATTTGGCACTCCTTATTAAAACCTACTTACGATCATTGAGGGAACTTATAATCCCAGGCGAATTTAATTAATGTAAGACTGAGTTGAGTAAGCTGATTGTTCGCTATGTAGAGGTGGCCAAACTAAAACATGGCATCAGTCCATGAAGTCACTGACTGCCGGTTTAAGTCGTGTCGATAGCTGCAGACTACCTGGATGGGGTCCTCGCGATGACCGTAACCAGTGGCTAGAAACACTGAGTGACATGGCCCAGAATCGGTCACAATGGCGCAGATGTATTCACTCATCATCCTCCCTTAAATCATGAGCTTTAAATTATTCCATTACTTTCTTTCAACGCCTCCTGAACCATATTCTATATGCTCACATCCCTTGTTACTATTATTATTTTATTTTATTGAAGTGATTTCTACCAGTGGTGGTGGTGTTAATCTTGCGATGCCATGGTGGTATGGCAACTTGAACCGATGCACACTTGTGGCAGGTTCTATGTTGATTGTACATACATACAGTAAATAATTCGATGTTTGCTAAATCCCTTATATTGATGATCAAGTTTAATTGACCTAATTTCAATGTGGCTACCAGTTTTATTGATTTTGATATCATTGTCACTATATAAAGATGGGAAGTCATTTGTCGGAAGAGTTAGTAGGAAACCCTATATCTAGATTTTGTTCTGTTTAACACTCCTTAGGAAGATGTACTTGTAATTTTTAAGGAAATTTATTCTTATCCTCTTGAGCAACTGAAGAAGAACAACGAACATTCAAAATTGTTACTTCAGAGGGCTATTTCATTTATTTTGGTTGTATGCAAATCTAACACTTTATTTTTGTTGTTATTACACTCCTCCCGACCTAACCTCCCATTAAGCTCATGAACAATTGCCATATCATGTAAACTTCACAAATTACAACTAATTAAGTATATACCTGTTTTCATCCTCCGTTTCCTATGATTTGTAATGGACTGAAACTGGTCAGTCTCTGTTGCTATATGTGCCTAAATAGGACGAAACGCGAGTGATGGATTTCACTTGCCAGTCACAATCCAACCTATATAACAACTTGTTATGTTGCGAAGAAAACTGATCTGGTGTGCTTGGCCGCTTATTGAAGTGTGCCTAGTTGATAATTCTCGACTGGTCTAAGCCCACTCAGTCCCAAGCCGGAGATAGAAGAATAAGACAATAGACCAACCAGACAGATCGGAATCCGATTCTATTTTACACATTCCCTTATATACACAAAATAATCATAGTGATTATTCATCAAATTGAAAGTATCAACATTTTTAATAATACAATTCAATGTTGTCAAGTGTGTTCACATACAAGTTGATGAAAGTTTACAAATCATGTTAACAAAATAATCAATACAACTTGATAAAATGAACGATTGTATTTCTATGGATTTCGAATCCCTAACACCTCCCCTTTTTAAACGATGAAGATAACGACCTGGTCTCATGGTTTACGTAATTATGAGTGTGGTTGTGTACAACTAAAAAGAATACTCAGAGAGAAAAAGAAAACATGATTAATTACGAATTACGTAAACAACCACTATCTACCACTAATCTCCGCCTCCATGGAAAATTGTGTAGTCCTTGCGTGGTAACCAGGTCAACATTTCATCATTTTGAGAATGCATGGTCTTTAAGTTCACATTGTTACAACTTCTTGGATGAATTAGGAAGTTATGGACTTGGTCACGTTTGGCGCGTACTTTGGAAATTGTACCAATTTCTCTAGGCTTAATGCTCCTTCTTGCTGAATGCTTCAGCTTCTTCGTGTATACAGCAGACACTTTTGGCATATTACTTAAGACAGCTTCCTGACTCGGAATGCAGGCCATACTACGTGCACCAAACATGACTGTTTTCTGAGGTGGGCTTATGGCCCGTGCACATGGGAACTCAATGACATTAATCTCTGGCGATGCTACTGCCTCCTGGGAAACAATCGTAGTGACTGTGTCATATTCCTTCTCTGCTTCTTCGGGAACCATGATAGGGACTGAGTCGGTTTCTTGACTCACTTCTTCGACGAAGGCAGACCCTAATAATCCATTCTCTGGATTCCTTGGAGCAGTGATGCTAGGCACTTGGGACAGAGATACTTTTGTCGGACATTCTGGTTGAATTTGGGAGTCAATTCCAACTTCAATATCGTTTATTATTATTATGCTTTTTTTTTTCTTTTTTTCTTTTTCTTCTTCTTGGCATAGAATTAGTACATGAATGTCTTCGAAATGGTTTAAGAACATCATCATTTCTATTCTATCAAAATATAACAACTTATTCATTACTACATAAAATCTCAAATCATTGTGAATCAGCTTTAAAAGTAATCAATAAATTTGAAAAACATTGTGACAATAATCATAATTGTCATGGTAACATAAAAAATAATTCTAATCATCATCATCATCATCATCATCTCGATGATAATCATCACCATCCAGAACGACAAAGGTCATCATCACCACCACCGCCACAACAACAACAACAACAAACCTGGTTAAAAAATAAAAAAAAATTAAATTTTCAAAATTTATTTCATTCATTTGACAATAATAAAATTAAAAATTGTAATGATAATAATTGTGAAGTAATGAAAAGAAGAATATTTTGTTCAAAATTAAGGTAATAATGAATAAATTTTACATAGTAACAAATTATAATGTTTATTTATTACAGGTATTATATAAGTTGGATTGTGACTGGCAAGTCGAATCCAGGAGGCGCGTTTCGTTTTATTTGGGACTTATCGGCTGGATGTACCTGCATCCCAATGTTGATGTTCACACTGGAATCGGAACTCAGTCCGTTTCGTGTCGAACGCCACCGCGTTCACCATTAGACTAATAAGTCGAGACAGTCACACTTATGCAACGGGCACATTGGTATTAGGATGAACTTGTATATTCCCGTTGATTTGTTATAGACTGAAACTGGTCAATCCGCTCAGGATGCACATATAGCAACAATGACTGACCAGCTTCAGTCTATAACAAATCAACGGGAATATACAAGTTTATCCTAATTTATTTATTACAATTGGAAGTATGATTATTTAATTGATTGAATATATATATATATCACAGATTGATATTGGTAGGGTACAATTAAAAACCAAGGAGTATTAGGCAGTTGTTTTGTTGTAGTATGAAACTCCTTGGTAGTGAGCAACTTAAATTCTGAACTAGGAACTTCAGGTTGACAGTGAATGCTAAACCTTCTGTATCACTAAGTCGGCAATCAATAATAGAATTTCTACTTCCATCAATTTGTGCTATATACATTACACAACAATCATCTATTATCATAAATGATAACTGTCTCACTTATAACACGTCTGAACTACATCAGTCACGAGTTCTTACTAGAACTTCAGGAACATCATAGAGTTATTCATCAGTAAGCTTATTGTTACAGTACAAATCAAATGGTTATTTCAGCAGTGATTACTTATTACAATGAATATCAATTTCAATTAACTTTAATATGCATGCATAGATAGTAATTAATTTCAGATGAAATTAAGCATCAACTTAATTACAAATTGAAGATAAATTAGATGGTAGAGATGAACAAAATATCAAAACATTTTACATAAATCTCCGCCGACTGTTAGATACTCTAAAGAAATGATGTACAGTTAGTTCAGATGGATTCACTCCGGAGGTTTTAAGTCTGATGATCTAGCTTTACCAATTAGGTTGATTGATATTTTAGTTAATTCTGGGTGGCGGGGGGGGGGTGAACATAATACTATCTGTCATCAAAACTTGTAACTCCAGGTGGTGTCTGTCAAAGCTGCCAAATATTCTCAATTTTATTTAATTTTATAATCGATTTACTACTAGAAAGAACTCTTTCATAGTCTGCATTTTCAGGAATTGATAGCCTATCAAGAGGTCCATTAATGGACTTAGAATACACAGTTAACATGGTCTTATTTGGCAAGGACGGAAATGAGATGTACAGTCTTTTGGTAGCATTGAGCAACAGTGCAAACAAGGTTTTACTCCACTAAATAAAAGCTGTTGCCTCAGGACTGGCTTTCTTCAACAATCAAGGTGAGGATAAGGAATGAAGTAGTTGACTACGTGAATCACTTCACTCATAAGTCCTGACGGATTAGTGGTATCTGACAAAATCTCAGCACTGATTTAAAAAGCTCGTTAGTCTTTTGCCAACTGACTTCACTTATGGCGTATACAGAACAACCATTCCTAAACTATAGGATTAGTATACTGCGCAGCAGTCCGTTTTGTTATGCAGTGTGTGTCTAGAACGCGACCATTAAGAGGTGGTGACATACGTAGGTTATTGTTATTGGATCATCAGTGTCTTCGAAATATTGCTGGCGTTTTCTAGAATTGCCGGGTTCGTAATAAAGACTTTAGACACCTGAAAAGACAATAATTCGGTTGATGAGGCTGTAAATCTTCAATGACTAAGGTAGCTGGGATATTAGACTAATCACCGAAGCCTCCCAACTGCTGGTCTAAGCCGTGTTGGTAGATACGAACTACCTGGTTGAGGTACTCATGATAGTCCCAACCAATAGTTAGAGACTCTGGGTGAGGTGGCTGAGAACAGATCACTGTGGAATAGATGTATTCAATACTCGTGTCGTCTTAAATGGTGAGCTTATCATTGTTTTTAACTTTTCTCTCCACTAACCAATTATACCTTCCTCCCCCCGGACCATATTCTGTATTTTTAATCAGTTTTTGTCTTTATTATTATTATTATCACTAAAGTAATTAATACTTCTACTAATTTGGTGTTAATATTCTTATGCTACTGACGTGCAACAACTTAAGCAATTGCCCACGTGTTCCAGGTATTGTACTGTACATGCATAAAGACATCGTTAAGTAAAATCTAGCTATATGATGAATCACTTGAAACTGGTTCTGTGGTCTAAATGTAAGCGGGTTTTTGTATGGACAAACGGTTAGGCGTCTGATTTCCATGGACACTGTAGGTGTGATATTTTAAGAAGTACCAGACAGATGACCAATCAAGTGCCCAGCTCTTCCCCCCCCACCTCTTGATTTTAGTCTGATTCTAATTATTTCTTGTACAGTTTACTGATTATCAACAATGTTGGTACTCAGTGAGAATGCCACACATCATCGTTAGGAAGTAGTTTCCTTTTAAATGAGATTCTGTTGGTCTTTATTACGTCCATCACATTAATTTTGGTCGATCGTATTTTAATAATTGTTTACTCAGCTACTTTAACGGGTTTTATTAGCTGAGGGAGGAAAGAGCCAAACGACTTGTGCTATACCTGCTACCAGACAGACTAAAAACCAATGACTGATTGCCATGATACCTCACTGACCAAAACCCTCCACAGAATTATGCACAGAAAGAACAAAGCTTTCGACGAAATGAAAGTTATTCCAAAGTCATATGCTGAGTAAACTATAGCACTAATATATCATATACTAAACCAATTAGTAACATAAAACATGAAATGCAAAAGATTGTTGAATTGGAAGGAAATTATGTATATGGTTGGAGGCAAGAGGATCATCGTAATGAGGTTATAATAATTTCCGAAGGGAAACGTATAATAATAATTAGTGGGTTTGTGAAAAGTTAACAGTTTGAGCAGCTCTGCTTGGCAGTCACAATCCAATTCAAACCATACTTGTGAACTACGGCTTTATCGAAGCAATTCGCTTAGAATACACATCAATTTCAGTCCATGACAAATCAACTGGAAGATACAAGTTCATACGAATCCCATTTAGTGTTTCGCCTCTTTTTCTTCAGCTGCATATAGGCAGTTAATTGTATAACACGCAAATATCATTGTAAATTTACTAGACACACTTACATGTGGTTGTAATAGTAAGTACATTAGAATGAGCTAGAAACGGACCTCTTCACATCTGATTCAATATGTTCAAAAGAACCTAAGCCTAAGAAGAAAAAACATTTTAGTAGTTCATCTTTAAGACATCTAATAAACACGGGATATGTAGTGAATATGAATTACAATATAGAAACGGACATAGCATTTCCACAATGTTAAAATTCGCCGAAACCATTTCAATTAGAGAGGTTAAAACCTGACCTTTTACCAAAAGGAATTGGTGATATACCTATTATTCTTATTTACTCTTTGTTTATTTATGTTCACTATTCACTATTCAATGTTATACCTTAACCAATTTATCACTTGGCGCAAGTGTATTCACTCTTTAACCTCATCTAGATCTTAAATTCTATTGTTATTTTCTGGACATCTTTACTTACTCTTCTCTCTTGTATTCTGTCTATACGTTACCTCAATAATCTCGTAGTGCTAGTGTGGTATGGCAACTTGAACGTACGGCGTTTGTGCCCGGTTCCACGTTGCTGCTGCTGCTGCTGCTGCTGCTGATGATGATGATGATGATGATGATGAATTTATCACTACTTGATACGTAATTAGAACACACCCAATTTTTTTTTTCAGATCTAACACTTCATTGTTAATTCATCTCTCGTTTACTTTACTATATCTCTTGATAAATAATGCACATTGATTAGATCTACAATAATATTCACATGTTATACTGATTGCATTTTATTGGCTGTTGTATGTACTTAATGAGAATGCAAACAAATGCTCAATGTAATTAGGATAAGCTTGCATTTTTCCGTTGACACAGTAGTCTAGTGGTGAACGGGGTGGCGTTCGACACGAAACGAACTGAGTTCGAATCCAACTGTGAGCATCAACATTGAGATGCAGGTACATCCAACCGATGAGTGCCAAATAGGACGAAACGTGCGTGCTGGATTCCACTTGCCAGTCACAATCCGACTTAAATATCTAAAATGCTCAATGTATTCAATATATTCTGCAAATATTACTGTTCTAACTAAATTTTAATTTGTCTTGGGAATAAATTGTACGAAATAGACTTATACCATTTACAAATAGTATGATTCCATCTTTTTTTAATGTTATAACAATTCAATTGAAATGGTTTTTGGAGACTGATGATAAGTTTTATTTGATTGAATGTGTCAAAGATAGGTGATGATAAGGTACCATTGAAAACCATGATGTACATGACAGCTCCTTTGTCCTAGCACGAGACTCCTAAGCGGCACCGGACCTAGATTCCATATTAGGATATACGGGTTGGCGTACGCTCGATCCTCTGCACCACTCAGTCGGCAACCAATTATAGAATTCTCACTTCCATCAATTTGTGCTATATATAGCACGACGATCATCCATTGTGATTGGTGATAACTGTCTCACTCACAACAAGTCTGAACTTCATCAGTCATGACTTTTCACTAGAGCTTCAGGAACATCATAGAGTTGGTCACTAATGAGCTTATTATTATAATTGAATTGAGGTGGTTTGTAGAGATTGAGATTAAGTTTAGTTGGTTGAATTCGTCATAGATTGATGTTGGATATTGATATCCACTATATCACAAATTGACGGAAGTGGATATTTCACAATTGAGTCCCAGCCCTTTTGATGCAGAAGGTTAGGCGTTCGCCAATCAAAGTCCCTTGGGGTGCAATATATAATTCACACTGATAAGTAGTCCTATACTAAGACGAAGCAAATATCTAGTGCTTTCTGATTTTCAGTGGCACCCCGCAAACATCATAGTAATTCACTTTATTTCTTTTAATGACATTATCATTTACTTAACACCTTGATTATATAATGTCGACTTTTACTTCTTTACTAATACTTTGTTTTGTTTTTGTTTTTTATTCAATATTTCACAGTTACAATTCAAACATTGCATGGATTCATTTTGCACTTATTGAAAAACTCTTAAAAACTATTATACAACATATTTGTTTAGAATTAAAGTAAGACAAAATATTGTTTACTTTGTACTTTGGATACATTATTGATTGAATCATAATTAAAAAATATGTTATGACGTGAAGAAAGGAAGGAGGAGGAGATGATTTGGTTGATGGACGCGAACACCAATAAGATGTGTGCCTAGTCGACAGTGTGCAATTGACCTAAGCCCACTCACTGCCTCCAGGCCGACAATAAGACAACCAAAACTGAGAACAAGAAGACGGAGAGAGCGAGAACTGAGATCTTTTTATATTTTGATCATGCGTTTATATATACATAGAGTCAGACCACACAGTAAACCAATCAAGAATGAAAACATTTGTACAGAACAAAAGAACTAGTGGTAGTGAATGGGGAGAACTTGTACACAATAAAGTAGACGTAGTTCATAATAATAAACAATACACAAAGAATCAATACACTAAACGAGAGAACCGGGCAAAGGGGAACGTAACAGTCATAGAAATAAAATGATTACATCACTCATGAATAAAATAACGAGAATAGTCCCTCAAAATACAGTTCTGAAAGTTTGTTACTTTTCTTTAATCTCATCGGCTGGATGTACCTGCATCCGAATGTTGATGTTTACACTGGGATTCGAACTCAGTTCGCTTCGTGCCAAACGCCATCGCATTCACCACTAGACTACTGTGTCCAGACAGTCACACGGGAAAATACAAACTTATCCTAATTACAAAAGAATAGGTGAAGTTCAGCCATTTAGATGACATATCAACTTAATCATCATAACAATACACAATAATGACAACACCTATAGAAAATCATAGTGATTGATACATTTTTAATAAGTTCGAGTTCAACAGTGAAATGAGATATAAGTTTAGTATAAAATGAATATTAAAATAAATTAAAAAATACAGATAGTATTAGTTATTTACATTCGTCAGAGATTGATGTCATTTGGGTACGACAAAAAGCCAGAGAATACTAAACAGTTGTTTTGTCCCTGTATACGAGTCTTAAATTGTACGCATCTATGATTCCGCCACTTAAGTTTAGTTAGAAGTAGTGATTTGTAAAGTTCAGACATGTCTGGTTTGAGACAGCTATCACCAAATATTACCTATCGAGGATGTTATGTTAAACGATTACGAAAGAACTTTGTCTTATGAAATTATTTTAATTATCTTAGTTGTGTGTAGTGTATGCAACTCCACCTGGAATCCTCCTAGCGTTGCTGCCTATCCCAAGCCCGGATAGAGGAGAAAGTTTGGACAAGAGGGGGGTCAGTAACACTATCCCGTAAACAATAATCTTAATATAAAATCGCTAACCAGCATGAAACTTTTTAACCATTTTAAAACTGCCCAGCAGTTTTGAAGGTCTTCATTTCAAAGAGTTATGACGCCTCAGTGAAAGGCAAGTTTCTTCGAAAGTCACGATACTGATGCTCCTTCTAAAAACCAAACCAACAATTAATGAAGATACATGGAATGTTTGAACGGTGTGGGAGACATGCAGTAGCATTCAAATAGCTGAAGAAATGAAAACATACAAACTGGAGACACTTAGAATAAGCAAAATTCATTGGTTACAAGCTGGATATTAAACATTATCCCTAGGGGAAGTGCTTTTATACTCCGTTCATGAAAAAGTAAATGCTTCAAACACAAGGAGTAAAACTAATGCTGTCTCAAGAAGCACGGACAGAAGTTTTAGGATGGAAACCTCATGAACCTAAGATCATCAAAGCATCCCTCACGATAACCAAGGAGGAGATCACAATGAATGTCATCCAGTGCTATGTTCTTACAAACGAGAGCCACGAAAAAACCAGTTCTATGTGGTACTGTAGTCGATCATCAATAAATGCTCAACCAAAAACTTGACCATTTTGATGGGAGACCTAAACACCAAGGTTGGGATGGACAACACCGGATATGAAGACATCATGCGACAATATGGACTACGAGAAAGGAACAAAAACGTGAGAGGTTTACAAACCCATGTGCCTTCAAAAAAATAATTATAGGTTGCACCATATTCCCCCATAAACGTATATGCTAAACTACATGGGTTTCAGCGGTTCAATATACGGACCATATCTGCATCAATAAAAAGTTTAGAAGGACCATGGAAGACATAGAAGAGAAGCTGATTTAGCTTTAGATCACCATCTGGTAGTGGCCAAAATGAAACTAAGGTTAAAAATGTACTAGATAACTTGGGAAAAAGTTTTTCAAAAGTTTAATACAACCTTTATTCGGGATATAAACAAATTCAACGAATTCAAAATAACTCTCAAAAATAAGTTCCAAGCGTTCCACGATATAATAGAAGACGAAACGACTATACAGAACAACTGAAAAGAGACTAAGGAGAAATAACCTTCAAAGTTTCAGGAGATATAGCGTCCCAAGGAACACCACCATAATGAATAGACTTCTGTTGGTACTCTATATAAGATTCAAGGAAGGAAGCGCAAGAAGATAGCAATTAATAACAGACGGACAAGGAGAGAAAGCCAAGGTACAGGATGAATACACAGAAGTCAACAAGCAAGTGAAAAGGAGCATTAGGTCGGATAAGCGGAAATGTGTTTAGGCCAAGCAATGACGGCTGTAAAAGCTGCAAGAAAAGGTCTTCAATTAACAAAACGACTCCGATGAGGATGTGGAGGCGTGAATCAGCAGAGCAAGGCAAAAGCAGCATTTCTACTGATTAAAAACACCTGCAACTGAAACCACCTATCAACCAACATGAAAACCAGGGTTCTCATTACAAGTGTAAAGACAGTTCTATTGTATGGAGAAGAAACCTCATTGGCGAACTATTAAAATCACCATTCTAAAGATACAAGTATTAACTAACACCTATCTGCACAAGATACTTCGGATCCGTTGACCACATACCAGCAATAACAACCTTCTGCTGCAGTCAACAAACCAACCAAAATCTATTCGAGGAAGAAATTAGGAGAATACTCTGTAAGTGGATATGACATATGTTGAGGGACTCATCAAATTGTGCCTCAAGACAAGAACTAACTTGGAATCGTGAAGGCCAAGTGGAAATAAGAAGACTTAAGAACACTGATTTGGGAATTGGAGATAGACATGAGAATATTGAAAAGCACTTTGGCAGAGTTGTACATTAATGCCTATGACAGATTTGTTTGTAGAATGCTGGATAGTGGTCTACGCTCCACCTAAAGGGGGGAACAGGTATTGATTGGTTGACTTATTATGAAGGAATCAATGGTGCATACTAATAACGAGTCCCCTACCTGAATAAAACAGTTGTAAAGTATTCTTAGGTTTCCAATAGTATCTCACTACTATTACTATTTCGTCTACAACTAGTCGACTGTATATACTTATAATTGCTTTCATTACGTCAATTCAAAGTTAGTTCACAGTTTATTTTCATGTATTTTAGAGAATGTTACAATTCTGATAGTATTGTAGCCAATGAATGTGATATGAATGTATTCCTATCTTTAATAAGTAAGTTACATTTCATTAAATAGATATAAAATTGTTTGTTCTAGTTATCAATGAAATTTTATTTATCCTTATTACGATAATGTAATTCAAAAGTGAAATGATGTAATTCAGTTAACATACACATCTACATAAGTTGGATTGTGACTGGCAAGTGGAATCCAAGATGCGCGCTTCGTCCTATTTGGGACTTATGAGCTGGATGTACCTGTATCCCAATGTTGATGTTCACACTGGGATTTGAACTTAGTCCGTTTCGTGTAGAACGCTACAGCATTCACCAGTAGACTACTTAGTCCAGACATTTCATCCTAATACACATCTACATTTTAATAGATCAATTTAGTAGATTACAGTACATAAACGAGCAAAATGAATACTTCAATGACCGCGCATAGTTTTATAAGTAGCCAATCAGTGATGCACTACTAGTGTCAAGGTTACCTGGAACTTCAACTAAAAATGTGTACACTCGACTAATACATCACATCTGAGATTAGTTTTAGTTAAAATTAGACTTTTATTAACACAAAATATGATCTTCGAGAGTAAGAAATAGAATATATAGTGAGGGTAGTCGAAAAGAGGTACACCTCACCATAACGTACATTTGCAGTTCCATCTATCGACATATTTAAAAAGAGGTTGGATCAACTGAGAAAATCCTCTCACCAAGACTAACAGAAATAATCCAGCCTTTTGGCCTAATAACCCAGTGAGCCAAAAGTTTGTGAGGGGGGGTTATTAGGGGGGAAGGAGAATATTATGTAAAACTTTTGGAAAAAATGTTTTAAAAAGTTTTGAGTTTGAAAAATTACCTAAAAGTCTTTATGTCACACTGTTTTAGTAAACTCTTTACCTAACCATACATTAAGGTTTTCCAAACGTTACTGTTGTGACGCGTGGTTTAGGTCTTTTATCGGCCGCAAGATCTCCGTCGTAAATTGTTATCTTGTCTAGGTTGACCGCACGATTCGACTCCTAAGCTATGATACGACCCCCAGGCTGAAACTACTCGTCATCAGGAACACGAGAGAGAAGACAGCAAATACTGCAAAAACTCTTTACTGCAACAGTTCAATTATGTGCAGGAAATTAGAATATACATATATATATTATCATAAATGTCCTTCAGGCTTCTAGAGACTTCTGTAACCTTCTAACACAGTAGTGCTAAGACAATTGACCAATCACAGACGTAGCACGTGACTTCTCACTGTCTAGAAGTTTCGGATAAAAATAACTATCTGCATTCTGATTGGACAGAATATTTCCTATTGATTTCTATGTCATATTGAGCTTGTCTCGAGGGTTTTTCTCAGCCTACCCAACAGTTACATAACACTTTTGCCCCACCCTGCACTAGATTTTGCCAAATATTACGGCTCTGTTGGACACAACGTTTTGTAATCTAGAAACTGATTACAAATTTGTTGTCAGGTTAAGATTTAAACTTACAATTAGGATTATGCCCCAATTAACATAGAAAATAGAATTTGGTATTAGTAATGGAAATGGATGGGAATGGATTTTGCATCGTTAATGAAATAAGGCACAATATATTATGCCATCTTAATAAAAACCATTATAGTGAGAACCATATATGTGTACATGATGTATAGTGGAAATCACTCTGGTTTGCATTCATCTATGAATGACTAGTTACCTCTTTAGCAATAGAATTACGTGGGGTTAGAAGTATATTGTAATGAGTCTACAATTCAATTTCTATGAGGAATCATCCGATGGCTTTACAGTCACAATGATGAGTTTATTTATTGTCATTTCAGTGGATTAACAGTGAAAATCCTACTATAAAACTATGATTCATTTAGTTATCATGAAAATATTTATCTTTTGTAATAAAGTTGCTTTTTCAACGAAGATCCATTCATTATATAAGTTGGATTGTAACTGACAAGTGGAATTCGGGACGCGAGTTTCGACATATTTGGCACTCATCGGCTGGATGTACCTGCATCCCAATGTTGATGTTCACACTGGGATTCGAACTCAGTCCGTTTCGTGTAAAATGCCACCGCGTTGACCACTAGACTACTCAGTCCAGACAATCACACTTGTGCAACGGGCATATTGGTATTAGGATAAACTTGTATATTCCCGTTGATCTGTTATAGACTGAAGTTGGTCAGTCATTGTTGCTATATGTACATCCTGAGCAGATTGCCTCGATATAGCGAAGATCCATTCAGTTGTAAATACTGTCTCCTCACTGATTTAAATTAGTTGATATATTAGAACAATGATTTACTCATTCGTATACTCAGCGTGAGGAGGGGGGAATTCAAGAATCTGGTTTGCTATGTAAATGGCGTACCAATGAAAACTAGTGAACACATGATAACTGTTTCGTCTTTATTCGTCATATTCATAGTAAACATATATTACAAACTCAATGATTTCATCATGTTTCCAACACTAAGTGATTATTTTCAACCATATAAAATATATCAGCTTGATGAAAGCATATTCAGCTGATGAGCTTTTAATAGGACGAAACTGACGTCCTATACTTTGCTTGTCATTCATAATTCAACTTAAATATTACTTGTGATTTATTGGTATATCGATGCCATCAGCTCGGGATGCACATATGGCAACAAGAACTGGTCAATTTTTTGTTCATGATAAATAAAGTGGAAGATTTAAATACATCCTAATTGTTTACCTTTAGTTTGTTGAATTCACGATTATGCTGTAAGTTATTGTGCATGGAATCAATTTGAAATGAGGTTTGGACAAATTAACGTGTTTTAAGAAATTTCATACACTTTGTTCCCTTTATTAATTTCAAGAGAGCAAGAACAAATCAGAATTGTGCAAAATAAGTGGACGATTCATTTTATTTCGTTGGTTTCTCATCAGCTGCATACTCCATCTGTAGCCCCCACAAACTCCACCTGTAGACCCCACAGAGTTGCTACCGGTCCCAATCCCGGATAAAGGAGGAGGGTTGGGCATGGGGTTAGCAACCCCATCCCGTAAAACAACTACCATGCTAAAAAACAGCTCACGAGTAAAAACTTATATAACCATTCTAACTCTGCCCTGGGAATTGGAAGGACCAATATGACGCTTCATGGTGAAAGCCGAGTTCCTTCGGAAGCCATGAGGCTGATGCCCCCCTTTCTGACAACCGGAGCAACAATTAATATACTTGACCGACCTCAAACAGCTGTCCCCTGGACACTGCGGTCACACTCTCAGGTCATCACGACCTCTCCTAATCCTCTTTCTTTTTCAGGTTCCTCAAGAATGACCCTTCCACGGTGTGGGCAACCGGGAAGTGATAATCGCCCTCATACCTCTAACAGCACAAGCGATCATTTTGCTCGAGGTCAAATCCCACGCTCAACCTAGGATAATATTATTTCAGTGAACATGTTGTTATGCACGATATAACCAGTTTTGCAGAATAATAAGTTCTCTTTAGAGCAGAAATAATCAAAAGTCGACAAGTATCCTTCTCATGTTACCGCTAACTGCCTGTACAAATGTACGTGTACCTGCAGTAGCAGTTACATTGGCCGAACAGAAAGAATGGCCTACCTACGTTTTAATCAACATGTCCCTAAAAATCTACGACTTACAGGAATGAAAACATTTAACAGTGCAATCGGTAAACATTTGATTGACACAGGACACCAGATTGATATCAATAAATCATTCAAAGTATTCAATAGACAAAAAACTTCAAATCTCTTAAAATATGCTGGAGCGATTGCCATTAAACGATTGAAACCAAACTTATGTGTTCATTAAGAAACTGTTATTAGCTTTTTCTTTACCCTGGTAACTTGACTTATGTGTCGTCATATTCATTGCCTATTTCAATTATTACTTCTTCATTGGATCATATTTCTTGTTACATCACCATTTTTAGTTCAACTTTGTGTTTAATTAGGTCATTCTAAGTTTAACAACTGAACTTAATTTAATTCACATGATTATCATATATTTCCAACCACCTCATATTATGTAATCATTTGGAACTCTGATCTCTATTTTGCCTTCTGGTACCTTCCTTTGTATTCGATATATATTTACAGCATATTCTTCAACATTTTTAGTCATGTTCACATGTCTAACACGTTTGATTTCAACTAAGTTCAAACACTCTCATGAGTACGTTAAACTTTGTTTTTAAATATTAATTTCTGTAAAATATTATCCTAGGTTGTATGCAGCAGCTAATGAGAAACCAACGAAATAAAATGAATTCATCTTATTCTGCACAAATATTTGTTCTTGCTCTTTTGAAATTAATAAACGGAACAAAGTGTATGAAATACCTCAGCTATGATTCGATCCCCAGGCTGAAACTACTCGTCATCAGGAACACGAGAGAGCAGACACCAAGTACTGCAAAACACTCTACCGCAAGAGTTCAATTATGTACAGAAAATTAGGATATATATATACATATTATAACAAATGTCCTTCAGGCTTCTAGAGACTTCTGTAACCTTCTAACACAGTAGTGATAAGATAATTGATCAATCACAGACGTAGCACGTGACTTCTCACTGTCTAGAAGTTTCGGATAAAAATAACTATCTGCGTTCTGATTGGACACAATATATCCTATTGATTTCTATGGCATATTGAGCTTGTTTCAAGGGGTTTTCTGAGCCTAACCAACAAGGTGAAAGTAAACTACACCGACGACCTTAAGGTACCTTTTAGCCAATGAGAATGCACTGGTAGATAAAACCATTATTTATTATGAAAAACAATGAAAGTTTAAAAACAAATTACACATGATACAATGTTTTTACATGATATATAAACTTTTGGAGGTTGGTGACGGGTTCATTGAGTTTAAATTCAAAATATGAGCGATTTAGGAACTCATCCATATGGATACAAATTATAATGTTTCTAGAACCTTTATAACGTTTAAGAAATTCCTTCAGACGAGACCAGTATCCTTCAATGTTTTGTGTGTGAACACCAGTACTTGGGTCCACAAAATGTCTTTGGTGAACTACGACATGGTGAACATATCCAAGTCTACGAATAGGCCGATATGTTTCCCAGTTGTCAGTATAAATAATGAATCCTGGTTGAACATACATTCGGATTATTGGTATCAGGGTCCTTGTTGTTCGATTTGGGACATACTGGAAATTTCCCTTTCCTAATGTTCGGTCGTAAATTCCAAGAACCTACCAGTGGATTGTATTTGATTCATATTGAAGACACAATCACAAATTAACTCTCTACGAAGTAGTCCGAGAGTTTGTAGGTTAGAAATAATAACGTCTTCATTGAAAATTGCAATAAGTCGATCCAGTGTGTGCATTTTGAAGTTGAATGAACGCTCGACCTTGAAATAAATACTTTAGTTCTTATTGGCCATTTCAAGTTCGTCAGCGTAGTTTAGTTTTATCCATTACTTGGAGGATAAGAAAAGTATCTAATCATATCATATCATATCAAGTGAAATAATTTACTTATTATAACAAATGGTAATTATCATAGTAACTAATTATGATAACTTATAATTTTATTATTAGATGGTCCATGTACAATAAATTATTCATCATCTATTCATTATGATGATTCATATTGGTATAATCTACATGCAAATGAACTTGTTGAAAGGCAACGATTCAATTTAATTACAAATCATAATCATTTTATTGGTAGAACATTACAAACTTATCAAAAAATGAAATCATTTGTAAGTAGTTAGTTAGTTTATTTTTTTTGTTGTTACGCCAGGACTATAGAATACGCGGGGGGGGGGGCGAGATTAAACTTTACCGACGACCTTAAGGTACCTTTTGGCTAATGAGAATGCATTGGTAAATATAATTATCATTTATTATGAAAAAACGGTGAAATTCTTAAAACAGAATTACACATTATACACTTGCAGTTCGATTTGGGACATACTGGAAATGTCCCTTACATAATGTTCGGTTGTAAATTCCAAGAGCTTACCAGTAATATTTAAACAAGTATTACTTACTTGTTCGGTTTTTACAGATCTTCCCCTAATATATTTTCGCTTTCCAATAGCTGTTTCATCTATTTCAACGATTATTCCGACACCTCTCAGCGACAGAGTTAGGCGTAACATGATTTCTGACATTATGTTTCTAAATTGCTGTTACCAATGCACTGCTGATACTTCGCTTACATCTGTGAGAGACGATGCCAGCGTAACAGGCAACTGCATAACCCATAATACAACTAACATGCAGGTTTGTTTTAGCGTCAGTCTAGACTTGTTAAAAAAAACCCCCTTTTTCTATTGATTTCTTTCGCCAACAACCATTACAACGAAAATTACTCCATCTCGACTGTCTGAGGATTGTGTTTGAGTCATATTGAGGCCACAATCACAAATGAACTCTGTACGAAGTAGTCCGAGAGGCTGTAGATTGGAAATAGTAATGTCCTCTTTAAAAATTGCAATAAGCTGATCAAAAGTAAGCATTTTGATCTTTAATGCGCGCGCGACCTTAAAAGTGATAAGTTGATCCTCATTGGCCTTCTTAAGTTCGTCGGCAAAGTTTAGTTTCACCGAATAGGGACGAACCAATGAGATAACGGTTTTTCATTTCAAGTTCATTGAGCACAGTTTAATTGAGGAGGATGTTATCTTTAGCTACTTTCAAGGGAAAGAATCTTAGAAACCGCAATTATAATCGGGGAGGCAACATATACACAGTGTAGGTAGGTAGGTAGTTTTTTTTTATTTTATTAAGACCTACATTAGATATTTAGTATTCGGAATTGACAGCTAGGAAAAAGAACACTTCGAAAGTGTTTCTGATCGGAAAAAATTCTAACTTAATTCTGATTATTAGGAAGTATGTTGAACGAGGAACAACAATTTACACAGATGGTTAAAAGTTATACAAGTGTCTATTAAGACTTGAATACAATATTCCCATTGTCGTTCATAGCCGATACTTTGTGGTAGTCGTGATCTACGTTGAAACAACATTATCTTCACAAATATAAAACACCCAGTAGAAAAATGCTATCTAGTCATATGGATGACTATTTATATAGAAGTTACCTTAATTTTAACTGTTTACAACCTTTAGATAATCTCAAAACATTTATTAATCATGTAAAATTAATGTACACTTTTGAGTAATACATTATTTTAAAAAAACCTTATCTCATCTTAAGCCGCTTTCTTATTGGTCAATTCTCATTAAGCCAATGTCAAGGTCGTCCCTGTTCTATAGTCCTGCCGTTTATTCATTTATCCATAGGCATAAAATGTATCATATACATCCGTAATTGATTACGTCAATGATTTACCAGTTAAATTAGTTAACATAAAATGGTTTGTAAAGAATGAAGTTAAGTTTTAGTTGATTGAATTCGTTATAGATGAGTGTTTGTAGAGTACCATCAAAAACTATGAAGCATTGAACAGTTGTTTAGTTCTAATATGCGACGCACCTTAAATTCTTCTTCATAGGCTCCAGCTATAGCCAATCTAAGGCGATGGAAAGCAGCGGGTCCAGACAGGTTACCCCCAGAGGTGTTTAAGAATGGTGGTCCCACATTGACAACCAGGCTGACTGATATTTTGACTATGGTTTGGGAACTTGACATAATTCCGTCTGACTGGTGTCGATCGTTAATCGTCCCAGTATATAAGAAAGGGTCAAAATCGTCCCTCAATAATCATAGAGGAATTAGTTTGACTAATATAGTGTCTAAAATACTAAAATACTAGCTTCTATAATTATCAGACGCTTAACTGCAACTTATGATCTACAAACACGAGAAAATCAGGCTGGTTTCAGACCTGGTCGCGGTTGTATAGACCAGATATTCACCGTTTGTCAGATCTTAGAACACAGACATACTTTTCGGCGGCCGACAATAGTGGTTTTCCTTGACTTGAAAGCAGCATTTGACTCTGTAGACCGCTAAGTTCTATGGCAGTGTCTTTCATTGGAAGGCGTGCCCTAAAAGTACATAAAACTTGTTAAGGCTCTTTACTCAAGCACGATTAGTCGTGTCAGAGTATATAACAAACTGTCATCTGAACTTGTAACCTCAAGTGGTGTCCGTCAAGGCTGCCCACATTCCCCATTTTTGTTTAATTTCATATTTGACATACAGTTGGAAATTACACTTTCATCATCTGACTTTTCAGGAATCGATCTCCTACCAGGAGATCCACTTATTGACTTAGAATATGCTGACGATATAGTCCTGTTTGGCGAAGACGCTTTTACGATGCAGAATCTTCTAACAGCAATAAGCTCGAATGCAAGCATTTTCAGAATGCGTTTCTTCCCCTCTAAATGCAAACTATTGCTCCAGGACCGGTTTTCGTCAACACCTGAACTAAAGATAGAGAGTGAAGTAATTGAGCGCGTCGACCACTTCACTTATCTTGGAAGTCTGATTAGCCCTAATGGGTTAGTGTTTGACGGAATCTCAGTACGAATTCAAAAAGCTCGTTTGGCTTCTGCCAACTTACGTCACCTATGGCGTAGATGAGATATTCGTCTCTCAACGAAAGGGAGAGTGTACTGTGCAACAGTTCGCTCTGTCTTACTGTATGGGTGTGAGACGTGGCCATTAAGGGTAGATGACACTCGACGTTTATTAGTTTTTGACCATCGATCTCTACGAAACATTAATCCTGTTAGCTGGGATCACCGAGTAAGTAATAACGAGGTTAAACGACAGGTGTTAGGCAAATGTGGTAAATCGGTCGATGAGGTTGTGAATCTTCATCGACTGAGGTGGTTGGGACATGTGTTGTGTATACCCAACCACCGTCTTCCTCGACGCGTAATGCTGGCTGATATAGGAATAGGATAGAAGAGAGTTAGGGGTGGCCAAACTAAAACATGGCATCAGTCCATGAAGTCACTGACTGCTGGTCACTGACTGTCGTGTCGGTAGCTGCAGATTTCCTGAGTGGGTCCTTCTCGATTACCGTAACCGGTGGCTAGAAACACTGAGTGACATGGCCCAGAATCGGTCACAATGGCGTAGATGAATTCACTCATTGTCCTCCCTTGAATCATGAGCTTTAAATTAGTCCATAACTTTCTTTTTACGCTTCCTGAACCATTTTCTATGTGTTCACACTCCTTGTTACTATTATTATTTTATTTTATTTAGGTAACTTCTACTAGTGGTGGTGGTGTTAATCTTGCGGTGCCATGGTGGTATGGCGACTTGAACCGATGCACACATGTGCTAGGTTCTATGTTGATTGTACATACATAGATACATAGGCTCCAGATTGGTAAACTCCTAGCACGTTGCACTACTAGACTAGACAGCACTCAATGGTAGAATTCCTACTTCCATCTATTCATAGTATAACTCGACGATCATCATTGGTGATAAGTGTTTCACTCGCGACAAGTTTGAACTCAAACAGTAGATATTGACGTTGCACATTGTTGAGAAGTCTCATACTAGAATGAAACAGCTATCCAGTGCTTTAATGTATCAGTTGTATCTTACTAACTTTAATCTGTGATGGATTCAATTAGTTCAATCAGTTGCTGATTAGCCACAATGCTTGGTAGTGATCATTTAAAGTGAATTACACAAATAACTTCCCTAATCAAAGAGGTATTGAATGAAGAATTTCGTTTAGTGAAGTGATCTGTTGTAATGATAAAGAAGATTTGTTGCTCATGAGGAGAATTATTAAATAATCACACTACTATGAAATAAGTCAGGTTGAAAGAAAAGCAAAATAAGTTTGCAAAAACATAACAACAACCATATGAATTCAAAGTCGACAGAAGAAGATGATAATCAGTTGCGTAAAAAATCTTATAAGTCATTTCTACCAAACGTTTGATCCTATTAAGTTGTCCACCCAAAAAAACTCAACATGATCTCATTTCGGTGATTTTATATTTAAAGCTGTACAATCGGCCATCATCGATTAGTCAATGCTTGTTACCCAATGTGGAGTATAAACCACCATCCAGCATTCTACAACCAAATCTGTCATAGGCATTCCTTTACAACTCTGCCAAAGTGCTTTTCAATATTCTCATGTCTATCTCCAATTCCCAAATCAGTGTTCTTAAGTCTTCTTATTTCCACTTGGCCTTCACGATTCCAAGTTAGTTCTTGTCTTGAGACACAATTTGATGATTCCCTCAATATGTGTCATATCCACCCACAGAGTATTCTCCTAATTTCTTCCTCGAATAGATTTTGGTTGGTTTGTTGACTGCAGCAGAAGGTTGTTATTGATGGTATGTGGTCAACGGATCCAAAGTATCTTGTACAGACAGATGTTTATGAATAGGTGTTTCTTTCGAATGGTGATTATCATAGTTCTCCAATGAGGTCTCGGCTGCATACAATAGAACTGTCTTTACATTTGTAATGAGAATCCTGATTTTGATGTTGGCTGGTAGTTGGTTTGAGTTGCATGTGTTTTTCATTAGTAGAAATGCTGCCTTTGTCTTGCTCTTCCAATCTGCTCTGTCACTTCTTCATGGGACCCGTTTTGTTAATTGATGCCGCTGTGATTGTTTGTAGAAGTTTCCACTTCTCCATTGAGTTAGTGCATGTTGATTTGTATCTAAAAATCTACATGATAATAAAACATAATAACAAATGATCAGGCATAACAAATAATTTGAAACGATAACTATGAATAATTGAACATGCTAACAAAAATGAATTAATTACATAATTCTATACTCATTCAGTCTGTTTGGGAACCCTTTTGTTAGTTGACGAACTCAATAGGCTTTTACATTAATACTTGTGTAAAATCAATCAGAAGTGTATACCCTCGATTCGTCAATGAAATATAACTTTAGCCATTAGTGTTCCACAGAAAACACTAAATCATTAGCAGCACTATGTCTGATGGTGTCCAGTAGTATTATTCGCATTTTGATAAATTTGTGGTATAACGCAACGATTAAGGTGGTGTCGATAATTATCTGATTCTTAATGTGTCTGAAGTTCAGTAGATTTCATACTAGTTAGTTACTAGTAAACTGATTATTATAGTTGATTTAAGGTGGAGGTATATCACAAATTGATCAAACTACTAATTCTACAACTCAGCAGCAGTTGGTCCGGTAATGCTGTTAGCAAAATGTTCATCATAAGACCTAGTGATCATAGAAGTTCTGTGGAGTTACATTCTAAGATGAGATAGCTGTTAAGTTTCTCCTATTTTTAAGTGGTATTGAACTGAGATCAGTCGCCGACAAACAATACGATTAGATTAAATGTCAATGTAAACAATATCACATTAAATCAATTTCAGGTTAAATAAGTAATAAGCTTCATTTTTGTTGTGGAAGTAATGTGAATTGCAGTAGAGCATATTTTGAGATGTATGAGTAACGATAATTGTAAAACCATCGTGTTATAGAGTGATGCGGAAACTCCATCAAATATAGCATACAGGAGTTACAATAACAACTGATCTACAACGATAAAGTGCTTACTGGTCAAGAGGGAAAGAAGACATGATGCAACATGTTCTCGCCTAGACTTCATATCAGTTAACAGAATGAAATCAGTGGGTATAAACACCGTTGTAGCGCATTCTAGTACAAATAGCGAGTAATCTATATTCAGCAGATGTTATGGAACTGTTTCTGTATACACTAAATAGCATCCATTAGTTGATGGCAATGACAAAAGTCGTTACAAGTTGGATGGACAACATCTTGACTCAGGACTAACCAGAAAGGACAACGACCAAAGAAGTGATGTGAAGCGTTTTGGGTGGACCATATCTCCCCATAAATGATAGTGACCTGTCAAGATCAATTTTCTTTGAATGAGTAGTTTTCATCCTGCCTAAGGCAGGCAATTGGACATCAGATGTATATGGACAATCCACCGTCCACTGACTAACGGCCGAGAAGAGCAAAATAATCACACCCTGAAGAAATGACTGACTACAAGTAGAAGTGACTATGAGATATGATTACTGATAATATTGTAAGCCGTCGTTTCTCAATCCAATAAACACCACTTTCCAATCAGACATGAGGTTAAATGCAGCGAGCGAAAAATTATAACAAGTGGCAGACTAAAGTTCACTGAAATTTAACCCCAGGTGGGAAAGACCGTAAATGCATATTGTAAGGCGACAACGGGTATATGCCATCAAGAAAGATACTAAAGAGGAGATCGGGAGTGAATCAAGTTTAGTGATTACTACTTGCATAATTTTATAGTGGAAAGTCGTGTAAAGTTACATTAATAAATAACCGATAAGGCGTATTTTCGAGTGTCAGGCAGTAGCGAATCCACAGAAACTAGTCTAAAGTCAATTTGTATAGTAAGACACAAACAGCGTACAAATACAACGCCATTCCTAGATTATTTATAGAGGTTCTAGGTAAAACTAAACTACGCTGACGAACTTGAAATGGCCAATGAGAACCAAGGTATTTGTTTCAAGGTCGCGCGCTCATTCAACTTCAAAATACTCACATTGAATCGGCTTACTGCAATTTTCAATGAAGACGCTATTATTTCTAACCTACAAGCTCTCGGACTACTTCATTTGTGATTGTGTCTTCAATATGAATCAAATACAATCCACAGATAGTCGAGATGGAGTAACCTTTCGTTTCAATGGCTGCTAGAGAAGAAAATCGTTATGAACAGGTAGTTTTTTCAGCAAGTCACTGCGGCTGACAATGTGGCAAACCTGCATGTTAGTTGCATTGTGGAATATGCAGTTGCCTGTCACTCTGGCATCGTCTGTCACAGATGTAAGCGAAGTATCAGCAGTGCAATGGTATCAGCACTGTAGAGACATTTTGTGGACAGAAGTACTTGTGTTCACACACAAAACATTGAAGGATACTGGTCTCGTCTGAAGGAGTTTCATAGACCTTATAAAGGTTCTAAAAACAACATGATTTGGAGCCATATGGATGAGTTCTTAAATCGCTCATATTTTAAATTTAAACTCACCAAACTCCAAAAGTTTATATATCATGTAAAAACATTGTATCATGTGTAATTTGTTTTTAAACTTTCATTGTTTTTCATAATAAATAATGGTTTTATCTACCAGTGCATTCTCATTGGCTAAAAGGTACCTTAAGGTCGTCGGTGTAGTTTAGTTTCACCTGCCTTATTTCCCTCGGTATCTAACTAAACAACAAAACATACTTCTGGCTAAATAGTCATTTTTACTAATATCAATTACTCTAATACAATTTTCCAATAACTAGTATCTATCCAGAAATTAGTTATTGACACGTCTGGAAGAAGCCATCTAATTAGCTAGCTAATCATCATCATCATCATCATCAAATGCCTGTTACCCCAAGTGGAGCATAGGCCGCCTAACAGCATTCTCCAACCAACTCTGTCCTGAGCATTCCTTTCTAGCTCTTCCCAAGTGCTGTTTATTCCCTTCATGTCTGTTTCCAATTCTCGACGCAATGTGTTCTTGGGTCTTCCTATGTTTCTGTGGCCTTTAGGATTCCAATTTAGTGCTTGTCTTGTGATACAGTTTGATGGTTTCCTCAGTGTTTGTCCAATCCATCTCCAGCGTCTTTTCCTAATTTCTTCCTCAACTGGAAGTTGATTAGTTCTCTGCCACAATAGGTTGTTGTTGATGGTATCTGGCCAACAGATCCGAAGAATCCTACGCAGACAGTTGTTTATAAATACTTGTATCTTCTGAAGGATACTTTTCGTAGTTCTCCAAGTTTCAGCTTCTTACAACAGGACTGTCTTCACATTTGTGTTGAAAATTTTGACTTTAATGTTGACTGACAGTTGGTTTGAGTTCCAGATGTTTTTCAGTTATAGAAATGCTGCCCTTGCCTTACCGATCCGCGTCTTCACATCCGAATCAGACCCTCCTTGTTTGTCGATGATGCTGCCCAAATATATAAAGGTTTCAACATCTTCCAAAATTTCTCCATAAAGTGTAACTGGGTTAGTGTTGGGTTAGTGCTACAAAAACGCTAACCAGTAAAAACCTTGATTAGCCAATATTGTATGTTAAACATACGACAATAGCTAGGTCTTAGATGTGTATATATCTTGCATATTATTGGTTTGAATACATCCGTATGAATAACTATTTGGCTTCTTGATAATCAGTCAGATCTTTGTGCCTATTCAACAGATTAAGGCATGACTGGATGTTATCTGTGGCGGATAACATAATCGATAATATCGGCCATCTCTGCTTCAAAGACAACAGTTATTCAATCAATTTAACTGGATGTAAACTAATGCTTAATTGATTAATCTTTCTTTCTTTTGTTTTATATTCACTTAATAGTTAATGTTACAAGAAGATTATGAAAGTATCAATGATAGAAATGAGAAATTAAAAGGGACTAGAAACACTTCATCCATATTCGATGCATCATTTACAAATATGAATGTTGACAGTTTATATCAAACAAGAAAATGTACATTACTTTATGGAAAGAATAATGTTATAGTATGTTATGTAATGTAATGAATTAATTGTTTCAAGCATCAATCTTATTACTAAGCATGTTAACAGTATTAATGAATATTATTACGTAATTAATGATAACCTACATGTAAACAAAAATATCTTGTATTATAAGTTGGATTGTGACTGGCAAGTGGAATCCAGGATGTGCGTTTCGTCTTATCTGGGACTCATCGGCGGGATGTACCTTCATCTCAATGTTGATGTTCACGCTGGGATTCGAACTCAGTCCGTTTCGTGTCGAACGCCACCGCGTTCACCACTAAACTATTGAGTCCAGATAGTCACACTTGTGCAACGGGCACATTTGTATTCCAGGGAATATACAAGTTTATTCTAATAAAAATATCTTGGTAACTAGGCTAAGCATGTATTTTCCTGTTGATTTGTAATAGACTGAAACTGATCAATCTCTGTCGCTTGTAACACGCGTACTGCATTTCACTTGCAAATCATAATCGAACTTGAATATAAAAATATATTATTATAATCTATTTAAAAACCAGGGAGCATTGGACAGCTGTTTAGTTCTAGTGTGCAACTCTTCAGCAGTGCGCACCCCAGATTCCGCACCAGAGGCTTCAGGTTGACGCGAATGCCTAACCATCTGCACCACTTGGTCAGCATCCAATGGTAGAATTCCTACTTTCATTAATTTGTGATATATATATATCGCGACGATCACCCATTGTCATTGGTGATAACTGTCTCATATCCGACAAGTCTGAACTCTACCAGTCACGACTTGTCACTAGGGCTTTAGTTAGTCACTAATGAGCTCATTATTATAGTTCAATTGGGATGGTTAATTTTGTGGCGACTGGTTATTTATTTGATTGAATGTCACAGATTGATGTTGGATGTTAAACTGAAGCCCCTGGTGCGGAATCTGGGATGCGTACTGTTGAGGAGTTCTACACTAGAACGAAACAGTTGTCCAGTGCTCCCTGGTTTTCAATAGTACCGTCACAACATCAATTCGTCACATATTCAATCAAATAAATAACCAATCTCTACAAAAATAATCATCTCAATTGAATTATAATCTATTTAACAACTTAACTATACAATATGAGAAAGTTCAAGATAATGATGAATAAGAAAGAAAATGTATGTTTTATAATTGATAGAATGTTAATGAATGCAAAGTACTTATATCAAGCTGTGTAGAAGTGTAGATGATAGTCATGTTGTGTAGATTTGTGATCTTGTAATGATATATGAAGAAGTTCCTTCGATTAATAGTGTATCTATTTAAACTAACAAGATCAACATCAATGATGAATAGATTAAAACTAATGTCTCAGAACATCCTAACAATTCAGTGAAAGGTTTGGATTAGTGTTCA
This sequence comes from Schistosoma mekongi, assembly GCA_034768735.1. Taxonomy (NCBI): domain Eukaryota; kingdom Metazoa; phylum Platyhelminthes; class Trematoda; order Strigeidida; family Schistosomatidae; genus Schistosoma; species Schistosoma mekongi. The sequence goes on from CM068307.1 coordinate 46,442,704, forward strand.
AACATCTCTGGAGTGATATACATAACACCAACAACAACGAATAATCGTCGTGTTATATGACTGATTGATGGAAGTAGGCATTATATCATAAGACGCCAGGCAGCCAAGTTCTGTAGATGGTTACCGTTCATCACGAAATATTGAGGCCCTGAGTTTGATACTGTGAAGGAATTGAGGGAGCACAAAAATTAGAAGTCCCATACTAGGAAAAAACATATGTCTAGGCCTCCATGAATTTTAGTGGTACCTAACCAACACTACATGTTTGGAATAAGACTTGCGACTGGTCAGTATCATTCCCCAGATATGGTGACATATAATAGCTGATAGCATATATATGTATAGTGTACATCATTGGTTGATGTTGTTATTAGACATACATGTGAATGACTAATTGGCTTCTCGATAAATTCGTCGGATTATCGTTTCTGTTTAGTAGTTTAGGGCAGAGCAAGGGTAAGCCGTAGGATATCATGTTGCATGTAACTGAGTATTAGTATTATCGGTCATTTTTCTTTGAAATATAATGCAACCTTACTCTGTGACGAATACAATCGATGAGAATCAGGATGAATTCGCATCTACCCGTTGGTCTGTTAGGGACTAAATCTGGTCAGTCTCTATTGCTATAAATGCGTCGTGAGCGGATTTCCTTCATATAGCGATGAAACACATGTAATGTTTAAGTTGGATTGTGACCCGCAAGCAGAGTCCAGAACGCGTCTGTTGCATATGTGTGACAGTCTGGGCATAGTAGTCTACTGGTAAACGCGGTGAAGTTTGACACGAAGCGGACTGAGTTCAAATCTCATTGTGATCATCAACATTGAGATGCAGTTACATCCAGCCAATAGGTCCCTAATATGACGTAACGTACATCCTGGATTCTGGTTGCTAGTCAAGATCTAACTTAAACAAACAATGATATTTATTACGTGCCCCCTCTTAAAACCACTCTAATTCTTAACAATCATTATGAATGAGCAGTGGCAAGGTATTCCGTATTACTGAACATTTTAATAAGTTTGTAATTCATAAGTATCCATAAATCAAACATTATACGTCTTTACAACCTTATAACTGATATTTAGGATCTATCAACAACAATTGAGAATATCACTTTTCAATAAGTATTATATAATTTGGATTGTGACTGGCAAGTGCAATCCAGGAAGAGCGTTTCGTCCTATTTGGGATTCATCGGCTAGATGTAGCTGCATCTAAATGTTGATGTTCACGCTGGGATTCGAACTCAGTCCGTTTCGTGTCGAACGCCACCGCGTTCACTACTAGACTACTGAGTCCAGACAGTCACGCTTGTTAAACGGGCACATTGGTATTAGGATATTCTCGTTGAGGTGCAGGTACATCCAGCCAATGAGTCTCAATTAGGACGAAACGCGCCTCCTGGATTCCACTTGCCAGCCACAATCCAAATGATATAATACTTGTGAAAAATCGCTATATCGAGGCAATCCGCTTAGGATGCACATATAGTAACAATGACTGACCAATTTCAGTCTATAACAAATCAACGGGAATATACAAATTCTTCTTAATCACTTTTCATTAGTTGTTTCTTTCTTTAGTTAGGTGATAATCGTAATTCACTTGGTTATTTGGAATTAATCAATTCTACGCATAATCTATTACTTCGATGGACATCTAATGATTTATTATTACAAGCTTCAAATGTACATTTCTATGATTATCATAATGATGATAGTAATACTGATCCATGCTTATTGAATAATTCAATGAATGAAATGTATAGTTACAAAGTTATTGATAAACACAAAAGGTTACAATATTCTCTGTCATTCAACAATGACAACGTTGATAAGTAAGTAGGTTTTTTTTTAAAGAATTTCATGATATTTTATGTTATAGAGGTGTCATATAAGGTGATGGCATTAACCGACGTTCCATTCATTACACATACATCCAGAGAGTATGTAAATCCTGACATACCAGCTAACTCTATACATTAAACACACGACACATATGCGTAGAAGTCAATCACGACAATTTAGATAAGGATGTATTTGGAACAAATTAGGATGTACAAAATTGACTGAAAAACAAACAAAGCCACCAATAGTCAGGTATATCGAATCTCACGTTTAACATACATACTAGCATATTAATAAAGAAGTTATTATACTCAGGGATAATTACGGCTTCTACACATTATAATCATTAATACAGACATGTTCGAACTCAATGAAAGCAGTTGATTGTCTACCACCTTAACTCGAATTCTAATACATACATTCCATTATAGTCAAGATGGTATAATACAAATTTGATTATAAGTGAATGTATATTATTGAGTTGACCACTATATCTTTATTATGGATAATCTAGTTTGAAACCCGTAATAACACTAAGGTGTGTTGATGATTTAAAAATAAACTTATAATAAATGCTATTATAAATGAACTTCTAGGCTATTGGTATGAAGGCAAGATCCGAGATGGATGAAGTAATTGTAGCAATCGCCTTACATTTAGATCTACTTCTATGGTTAATACGTTATGACTAAGTAGACGATGACTAGTTGGTTAGGAGCTAATGTGACTAAGCTTGATCAGAGATAGAGAGAGTGAACAAAACACCAGCAAATAAAGAAAGTATCAAATGGTTCATTCCGCATTAACAGAGCCTTTCATATAACACATTCTGGACTAGCCAGTAATAAGAAGTACAAAACACATTAAAGACAATTGGTGGGAGGGGTGAGGTATGTGCAGAAAACTAGATAATAAGATCATAATAACGTTACAATAACTCAGGAAGGAAAATAGGTGTGACAATCAGCAATGAGTCTGTGAAAAGCCTACAACTTAAGCAATAAAAATATCATAATTACTAAATGATTAACAGATGCGGTATAGCAACAAGAGTCCCGACACACATGGAGAGTAAACTTAGTAGGTTGTGATTCACGATTCATTGTGCTGTTTTATCAGCTGCCTTGTTTTGTATAACCTGAATATTATGAATGCCTATGTTATGATTACCTCTAAGCCTGATTTCATTGACGTGACCGGTAGAGTTCAACCGTGTCGGCTGTCAGGCAGTAACTCACCGATGGCATAGAGGAGGTCGTGCAACGTATCACGAATTGGATGAATTGGATATATCAACCTTTAGGAGCCGACTCAGTGGTCTAATCATAAAGCGTTTGCCTCGGAGCCAGAGGCTCCTGGGTTCGATTCCCAATTGGGTCGTGGATGCGCACTACTGAGGAGTCCCATACTAGGACGAGACAGCTGTCCAGTGCTTCCAGGTGATCAATGGTTGTCTGATTCACATCAATGCGTGATATCGAAATTGACAGTTAACTATCTCTACAAACCCCCTAATTGTATTAATTAGTAATCAATGATCAATCCGAATGTATTTCATGTTGTAAATAAGTGTAGTTTAGATCTACAATAGTAAAATGCACTTCTGAAAAACGCATCTGCATCGTTAATATCTTAAATAAGTTACAATTGAAACAAGTTAATTCATGAGAATCGATGTAGTTCATTCCATTTTTAATCAGAATATTTGATGGACTCGATCCCAGGGAGTTATCTTATTAAAATTATCATACAGTATAAATTAAATCTAAAGAAAATAATTGTTGGATTTGAAACGATAAGATTAACGCAATACATATATCATTTTATATTATATAACTACGTATCTAATGACAATGAAGCATATTTAATACATACTAGTTGATTGAATTCGTCATAGATTGATGTCGGTAGAGTACCATTGAAAACCAGGAAGTACTAGACACATGTTTTGTGCTAGTGTAGGACTCTTCAGCAGTGTACGGCTTAAATTTCGTCGTAGAGGCTTTGGGTTAGCAAGCGCTATACCCTACCCACCTGAACCACTGGGCCGGCATCCGATGGTATAATCCCTGCCACCTTCATCAATTTGTGATATATATAGTAAGACAATCATTAATCGCCATTGGTGATAACTGTCTCACTTAAGACAATTTTGAACTCCACACGATTTTATGTTAAGTTCCAGGGTGAGAAGTAAGTTTTATGATAAAAATATTTGAAGAATGGTACTCTCCATATCAATATTCAAATGAATCTGAAGGAAGTTGAAGCAACTATGAGACTTCTATCACCATCTACTGATAAAGGGAATCCAGACTTCTATCTTAATCATATTGAAACTAAAACTAACCCAATAAACCAAGACGTTGGTACGAAATTATACGAAACGCAGTGTTTTGCAACATTTTATCCAATGTTTTGCACTACATTTCAGTATGTTTTACTCAGTTTCACATAACTTGCTGCATTGTAAATGAAATAAACTTCCCTATAAAATCACTGTGATATGTCTCCATTTGTGGAGAAATCTTCCCCTTTTTCGTAGGGAGGGAACAGAGAAAGATCTATTGTATCGAGTCATCAGTTTGAAAAATGACCTAATAGCTTTTTAGTCATATAGATGCTTTGTGCAACATCATCCATTGCTATACTTGGATAACTACCTCATACCCGATATATTTGAACTCTACTGGTAATATATTCAATATCACCCCACTAGTAATTAACTAGATGAAATAATTCCCGGACTTCTAGTGAGATATGATTAGTGGAGTTCAACTATGTCGGGTGTGGGGCAGTTAACCACTGACGCCAATCAATGAGATTATGAGAAATATATTGGGGATTGGCTGAAACAGAAATATTAGCCGTTGAGAACTCGCTTAGTCGTATAATCGTAGAGCACTCGCCTCAGTTCTTGGTTCGAATCCCGAGGGTATAAATGCGCACGGTTGATGGACCCCATATTAGTATGAAACAGCTGTTTAGTACTTTCTGGTTTTCAACGGTGACCTACCAAAATCAATCTTTAACAAACTGAATGAACTAAATCTTAATATCCATTTCCACAATCCACTTGAATTCAATAATGGTAATTGCTCAAAACTAGGTGTGAAAGTAATCTGGCGAGTTATATGAAGATTATCAAGAATATATGAAAGGGGTCGACTAAGTAGAAACTTTCAGTAAAAGATGTAAATAATTAAGTAAGTTGTTTATTAAGTTTTATATGACCATGCAAGTGATAAGAGTATTATACATAACTTTCGGACACTTCTAATCAGGTTGTTAACTCAAATCCCTATGACTTCGGTGATGTATAAAAGACGAGATTGAATCCTATCTAGAAACTCCAATGGTATATGGTATACAACTCTGAATACTTTAGTTCTATCTGTTTCATGCTTAGTGTCCATCAAGTGCTATAAAATTGACCTGCGTATGGATTTCACTGGCCACTTTCTATATCTAGATAGTTGATGCTTGTTAACTCCTTAGTTTAGTCTTCTTGTAGCTTTCTTCACAGAAACAATTGGATTTGTGAATGCACATGGATGTACCAGCAACCAGGTAACTTGTCATTAAGTTGAGTAACTATCACTGGTCAGCTGGTAAATAATAAACATAAAATTATTGTATTAACCATTCTTTTAACAGATATAGGTTGTCCCTTCTTTAATGCGTCACTAGTTACATCTTGTCCTTTAAACTGAATTTTAAGAAAGGACGGTTTCCCCCTAATTGTCAATGTTCAGGTTTAGTATTGACTTTAGACATGTTTTACTTTATTACTTGAGTTGGATTTTGAATAGCTAGCAGAAAGCAGTGGGCACGTTTCGTCCTATTTGGAACTCACTAGATAGATGTACTTGTATTCGAGTGTTGGTATTCACACTTATCATCAAACTTAGTTCGTTTCGTGCCAAACGCCACAGTATTTAATACTAGGCTACTGAGTCCAGATAGCCATAATTGTGCAACGGGTATGTATATACGAGTTCCAAGTAAGATAAAATGAGAGTCGTGGATTCCGTTTTGCCAATCATAATCCAACTCAAACAATCGAAGCTATCCGCACAAAGATGCACATATAACAACGTAGACTGATCAATTCCAATCTATAACACAACAACAGAACGATCCAAATACCTTCTAAATTAAATTTTTTTTAGAAAACTAGATGGATAACTATTTTCTATCAACATACTGAATATGATGTCGACTTCATCGTTTATATACTCACTTATTCAAAGCTTCAGTCTTTACTAATATTGTAATCATTATTTTTCTTAAATTCAGTTTTCTTATTGTTACTTTTTTTTCGTTTTTTATAGTTACCAATTGGGTATTATCACTGTATCTATGAATAAAATGGAATATGTTCATCTGCATCAAGGTAATTAAAATGGACTACTTAAAAATGTATAAGTAATAACAATTAGGGGAGTTTGTAGAGATAGTTAACTGTTTAATTCAATTTTGATAGCACGAATTGATCTGAATCAGACAACCATTGATCACCTGGAAGCACTGGACAGTTGTTTCGTCCTAGTATGGGACTCCTCAGCAGTGCGCATCCACGATCCCATCGGGGATCGAACCCAGGACCTTCTGGGTCCGCGGCTCTACAAACTCCCCTAATTGTAATTAACATGAGCTCACTAGTGACTAGCTCCTCGAGGTAATTCCTGGAGTTCTAGTGTGAAGACGTGACCAGTAGAGTTCAACCGTGTCGGGTGTGAGGCAGTAACTCACCAATGGCATAGAGGAGATCACGCAATGTATCACGAATCGGCTGAATTGGAAATATCAACCGTTGGGAGCCGACTCAGTGGTCCAATGGTAAAGCGTTCGCGCGCGGAACCAGAAGGTCCTGGGTTCGATCCCTGACGGGGTCGTGGATGCGCACTGCTGAGGAGTCCCATACTAGGACGAAACAGCTGTCCAGTGCTTCCAGGTGATCAATGGTTGTCTGATTCACATCAATTCGTGCTATCAAAATTGAATTAAACAGTATAAATAATAGATAAAATTAATATGAAATAAATCAATGTAAACAAGAGTACATGAAATTATTTTGATGGAAGTGGGAATTCTACCATTGGATGCCGACCCACTGGTGCAGATGGTTAGGCGTTCGCGTCAACCTGAAGCCCCTGGTGCGAAACTGATTAGTCATTGTTACTATATGTGCATCCTGAGCGGATTGACCAGTTTCAGTCTATAACAAATCAACGAGAATATACAAGTTTATCCTAATACCAATGTACCCGTTGCACAAGAGTGACTGTCTGGGCTCAGTAGTCAAGTAGTGAACGCGGTGGTGTTCGAGACGAAACTGACTGAGTTCGGATCCTAGTGTGAACATCACCATTGGGATGCAGATACATCCAGCCGATGAGTCCCAAATAAGACGAAACGCGCGTCCTGGATTCCGCTTGCCAGTCATAATCCAACTTTAATGCATAACTTGTGTAATAACGCCACATCGAGACAATCTGCTCAGGATGCACATATAACAACAGAGACTGACCAGTTTCAGTTCATTACAAATCAACGGAAAAATACAAGCACTTGTGGCGCAGACGAGATATCCGTGTCTCAACGAAAGGCCGGGTGTACTGCGCAGCAATCCGCGCCATCTTAACATATGGCTGCAAAACATGGGCCATGAAAGCTCAAAATATGCGTCGTCTCCAGATATTCGACCATAGGAATCTACGTAACATCGCTCGTATATCATGGAATAGCCGGATTAGTAATAGTGAGGTTAGACAATATGTTCGTGGGAGACACGGTAAATCAGTCGAAGAGGTCAGTAAACTTCATCGACTGAGATGGCTGGGACATGTATTGCGCATACCCGACCACCGTCTACTCCGTCGCGCAAAGTTGGCTAGGGCTGATTTAGGATGGAATAAGGTTAGGGGCGGCCAAACCAAAACATGGCATCAGTCCATGAAGTCCTTGACTACTGGTCTAAGCCATGTAGGTAGATGTAGATTACCTGATTGGGGTTCGCGTGATGATCGTAATAAATGTCTGGATACACTAGGCGATATGGCTCAGAATCGGTCACAGTGGAGCAAGTGTATTCACTCATTAACCTCATCCCAATCTTGAATTCTATTGTTATATTTTGGACATCTTTACTTACTCTTCTCTCTTGTATTCTGTCTATACGTTACCTCAATAATCTTGTAGTGCTAGTGTGGTATGGCAACTTGAACTTACAGGCGCTTGTGCCCGGTTCTACGTTGCTGATTATGATGATGATAATTGACTGAGTTCAGACTTTCTGCAGTGAGATAGTTATAACCAGTAACAATTGATGATCACAAATCGATGGAATTTGGAACTACTCCATAGGATACGAGCTTATTGTTACTTGATGCTAAACGCTCATAAAAATCCCAATGGCCTTAGGTTCGATTCTGTGACGGAATCGAGAGTGAGCACTGCTAAGGAATCCCATTATAGGACAAAGTAGCTGTCTAGTGGTTCTTGGTTTTTAATGGTACCTAGTCAACATTAATTTATGATAAATACGAATGAAACAATTCAATAATAGTTTATATGATAACTTAATTTATCAAGGCATATCTATCTCAAACCTGGCTATTCATTAGATGTATTAATGGAAGCCAATTTGTAACTGTGTGAAACCTTATGAAAAAATATCGTGAACAATATTCTCTACACATAATGTTTATGATTTAATAAAATGAGAATCTTTAAATAAGAAGCATTGTTCGAACCCCATAGCAATGACGTAATTTGTACACTTACAAATATAGCCCAGTCAAGCTGTCCATGACCTCCCGAAACGATGACACGTTTTTATCTGACTGCCAATAAAGATATGTGATGCTCCATTATTTCACTTATCATATGACTATAGAATGATGGGATAGTAGTAGGATCCTACACAAGTTCTTTAATAATAGGCTACTTTATGTCTTGTCAACGGGAATCGGCTACTGGTACTTTTATTTGCTTAAAGTTATTTGGATGAAATTTTCATTAAATTCAATCATGCAGCCAATATGATTGGATATTTTCAGGTACTGTCATTCATCAATCAACTTTACTCGTGAAGAGGATACTGAATTTAACAGCTATTTCTTCGATGTTAAGATAGTAAGGAAACCTGACAGTGTGACATATATATATATATATATATGGTCGTTTATAGGGTTACGTAACCTGAGGAATCATTAAAGACAACAGAAACTTTGTGACTTTTTTTCTCCTGATGTATTCAACCAATCTATACTTCTGATTCTGTAGATAAAGTCTCTTCATAAGAAATATAAAGTAAGCATCCCTTTTGCAACGTAATATATCCTGATCTACAATGGTTGAATTGAAAGAAAAAAACAGACTACTTAATTGTTTCTAAAAGGCTAACCGATATTTCAAAGTTAAACGTTTCACATATCACTAAAAGTAGTCTGTTTACAGCAAACTTGAGTATTTTATTCTGTAGTTTACCTTCATTTATCAGTAATATAGGGGTTAAATGAAATCCAGCTAATCACTACGATGTATGTGTAACGGTATCTTTATTCTCATAGTGCAACAAATACTGGCGATTAAATGTATATCATGTTTAAGACAGTTTAAGTATACTCACCTACCTACTTGAAGAAGAAGAACAATATCAATTATGTACTTCAAGTAAGAATAAAATCATCTTATGATCACTGGCAATCAAATCAGAAGACATTTGTGTTTCATAGTAATTAACAGATAAACTAAAAGAAAAGGACCTGTCAATCAAAGTATGTTACCATCGTCTATTGTATCATCGAGTCATTACCATACACATCGGAAATGCATGAACTAAGTCTATCAAGAAATACCACATCAATCATTCAAAACATCATAATTAATCAGAGTGGTTAACTATCTTTACATTCTCATCCATGCTCTCCTCTATTATATTATTATTCCGAATTGATTTAATCTTGTTTCTGTGTACATTATTGAATTCAATTCAATTTCATGACAGTTATGTATCAATTCAATTATAATTACAAATTCATAGAGGTTGAAAATTCTAACAATTGGCACCGGTGGAGAGGGAGGGTTTAGTTGTTATTCGGTTTTAGCGTTGACTAATCTAAAAGGCCTTACGTTCGACTCCATAGTGGATTGGAGGGCATATTCTGATAAGAAAGCCCATATTAGAACAAAACAACTGTGCTTGATTATTAGTTTTCAGTGATATCCAACCAATATTAGTCTATGATACGCACTGTTACTTACTTACTTACTTATGCTCGTTACTCCTAGCTGAGGAGTCTAGGCCACTCACCAGGGTTCTCCATTTAACTCTGTCCTCAGCAATCCTTTCAAATTGTTTCCAGTTGCTGTTCATCCATTTAATGTCTGCTTCCAATTCTCGACGCAGAGTGTTATTTGGCCTTCCTCTTTTCCGTCTCCCAACAGCATTCCATGTTAATGCTTGTTTCGTGATGCAGTCTGATGGTTTGCGTAATGTGTATCCTATCAATTTCCAACGTCTTTTCCTGATTTCCTTTTCGGGTACTGGAAGTTGGTTTGTCCTCTCCCATAGTAAGCTGTTGCTGATGATTTCCGGCCAACGGACATTCAGTATCTTGTGTAGGCAGTTGTTTATAAATACCTGTATCCGTCTGAGGATGTTTGCAGTAATTCTTCAAGTTTCAGCTCCATACAGTAGGGCTGTTCTTGACGTTCGAATTGAAGAGTCTGACTTTGATATTTGTTTTGAGTCCCATAAGTTCTCCAACTGTAGGAATGCTGTTCTGGCTTTGCCAATCCTTGTCTTTACATCTGCATCGGACCCTCGTTGTTCATCGATGATGTTTCCCAGATATGTGGAAGTATTCACTTCTTCCAGAGTTTCTCCATCAAGTTGAATTCGTTTGGTGCTCCCTGTGTTGTATTTGAGAATCTTGCTCTTTCCCTTATGTATATTCAAGCCTTCTGATGCCGAAGTTACTTCTACACTGGTTGTCTTTTGCTTGCACCTGTTGGTGTGTATGTTTTAAGAGAGCTAAATCATCCGCAAAGTCCAAATCATCGAGTTGCGTCCTACATGTGTCCATTCAATATTGTGCGACGTTTTTGCTATGTTTGGTAGATTGCAATTGTAACCGGATAGAAACATCACCATAGGAATGCTGGTTCATCCAGCCAATGATTCCCAAATAGGACGAAACTCGCGTGCTAAATTCAGCTTTGCCAGTCACAATCCAAATTAAAAATTAACAATGGATGGTTTTTAAATAGTACTTAAGATGAAAGAGCTTAACTTATTTGACAATATTTATAAGTTTGATCCATGAATGAAAGTAAGAATTTAGTTGTTTGTGTTTACCACAGATTGATGTCGGTATTTTACTACTAAAAACAGAAAAGAAGTGAACAGCTTCTTTGTCCACGTATGGGACACCACAGCATTGCACACTACCGATTTCACCAAAAGAATCTAATGCATGACATTTAAGTCTCATGATGATTGCTTAACTATTCAAACCTCTAGACCGACCAGTGTTCATCCACGGAATTCCGATTCCGATCAATTTGTAAAATGGTGCCTTGGTAAGTAACTGTCATTGGTGATTACTATAACACTCTCAACATGTTTAAACTCTACCAGTCACTAACAAAATTGATTTACATAAAAAAAGTATAGATTATCATTTATTTTCTTGTTTTATCTTTGCATTTAATGTGTAGATACTACTAGTCAAGAATATGGTCTTATATTAATTGGTCTTGATGGTATCGCACATCCACCAATACGATTACAAGGTGGATTCAATGCTGTTTACAATTTTCTTATGTGTTTAGATCAAGGTTTACAACCAAATGCTTGTTTAAATCCATCACCTAATAGTTTAATTGGTAATTGCCTGTTTTGAATTTATAGTGTTATTTACAGAGTTTGAAAGAGTTTTTTTGTATTTTCCTGTTGATATTGATGTAAATTGTTGTATGTTCATGATGAGCCAACTGTCTAGATGTTGTGATAATAGTTAGATTGTGATTAGCAAACAGAATCTATGACACACATTTCATCATATTTAGATCTTATCAATTAAATGTACCTACGTTGCTTTAGTCTGAAACTTGGAGAATTACTGCAAACATCATCAGACGGATACAAGTATGTATAAATTACTGCCTACACAAGATACTGAATGTCCGTTGGCCGGAAACCAGCAACAGCTTACTATGGGAGAGGACAAACCAACTTCCAACCGAAGAGGAAATTATGAAAAGACGTTGGAAATGGATAGGACATACATTACACAAACCATCAGACTGAATCACTAGGCAAGCATTAACATGGAATTCTGTTGGGAAACGGAAAAGAGGAAGGCCAAAGAACACGCTGCGTCGAGAATTGAAAGCAGACATTAAATGGATGAACAGCAACTGGAAACAATTTGAAAGGATTGTTGAGGACAGAGTTAAATGGAGAATGCTGGTGAGCGGCCTATGCTCCTCAGCGAGGAGTAACGGGCATAAGTAAATAACTAAATACGTTGCTTTAGTGATCAGTTTCAACAACGAGAACATACAATCACCTTTAAAATTCATATACATATACACTGAACTAAAGTGTATGTCTAAACTCAATAGCTTAGTGATGGAATCAGTAGCATTAGACGTAGATTTACTGATCTCATTCTCATTGTGTGAACATTTTCATTAGGATTCAATTACGCTTTCTTCTAGTAAGTCGACACAACAGTCTTAGATTCCACTTGCTAACCATAATCTAAGTTTCACTGAAGTTGATAAAAATATCTGTAAAAGACACTTCATAATAGAATAAAGCATTTTATCTTTATATTACTTAATACATCATCATCATTATATACTAATCAAAAGGTTTAAACATTTTATCAAGTAGTAAGAGAATTTAGTTTATAGTCACTTTGAAAACAATCTACGTATAGTACTGATGCTGTTAGTAGTAATGGTGAAGGATACAAGGTCCAATATTGTTTAAGTTCATTAAAATATTGTGAACTACACTAATCATGATATATCTATATGGAAAACAATAATCCTCCTAAGAAGTAGTACTGTTACCAGAATCGAAGACTGTTTCATATATGTTCCTAAGTCTGCTCTGTTATCAATAATCCGTAAATTGGGCTAAACAACACAAGATAGTTGGGTTAACAATCAGCACCAATTTACATTTCACACACTCTTTTATATGTACATATAAAACTTTCCCAGACTGCTGATCGATAATGAAGATGACGTTTATACAATAAGGACTGGCTACTGAAGTGGGAAAGAAAACAGGCATACAATTAACTGATTGTAGTTCCTATATGGAAAATAACTTGAAAATATTTCTTTAGTCTAATAGGAGGTTATTGTTAAGGGAACATACTGTTAATAATAGAAATAATATATTCGATTTACATACACTAATAGTAAATATAACAATCCTTTGAGGTAATATTTTCTTTTTGAGTCACCTGATATATCAAGCATTCCTTCATCAACTAAAGAAAATGATCTTGGATATAGTGATACACAGTTTCTAAAAGTAAAAATGGAACAAGATAATTCAGAAAAATAAATTCCAATATGATCATCCAAAGTCTCTTAGCATTGTATCCTAACTCTGTTATTACCTCCCCTACTCTGGGATTTGATCAGATAATTTAATCTCTATCTACTAATTGAGGCATGGCAACTTGAACTGACATACACATGTACCAAATTCTACGTTGTAACTGTCTATCTGTCTATCTGTAGCATTGTATCTATTACAGAAAGAATATGAAATTGGTTGTTTATTATGGAGTTAACGTGTGACTGATATTTAATGTAATCAATCATTACTTGTCAATGGATTCATAACCTTTAGTTTGGTGACTAAATAATATACAAGTCTTTTAATAACAACTAAGTATACTCATTCTATCTTAATCTTTAACCTCAAATCATTGAAGATAAAAGACGATTAAATCAAACAGTTCAATGGTAAAGTTCAATATGACAATCGTTTACATCATACACTTCGTTTACTTTTTAACGTATACAAAACTAGATCAGACAGCAGACCAACTAATATAACAATATCAATTCAAAAACTAAGATTACAATGTTATGAAACTGTCGTAAAAGGTACACAATTGATTTATGATATGCCGGGCACCTAATGTAGATTGGCTATCTTCGGGAACTGTGCTTTAGAACATTATTTCATTTATTATAACTGTGGACAGTGTTGAAATTTCATTTCTATGATTGTTACGTTCCCCTTGCCCGGTTCTCTTGTTTCGCATATTTTGCTCTTAGTATGTTGTTTATTTACTATGATCTATGCTTACTTAATTGTGTACACGTTGTGACATTCACCGCCAGTCTTCCCTTTCTTCTATACAAATGTTAGATTCTTGATTGATTCACTGTGTGGTCTGACTCTATGTTTATATATAGGCATGATTAAAATATAATACGCTGTCGGTTCTCAGTTCTCGCTCTCTCGGTCTTCCTGTTCTCAATTCTGGTTGTCTTATTGTCGGCCTGGGGGTGAGTGGGCTTAGGTGAATCGCACATTCTCAACTAGTCACGCATCTTATTAATGTTTGCGTCCATCATTAACAACCTTCTGTGGCAGAGAACTAATCACCTTCCAGCCGAGGAAGAGATTAGAAAAAGACGCTGGAGGTGGATTGGACACACATTAAGGAAACCATCAAACTGTGTCACAAGACGAGCACTAACGTGGAATACAAAAGGCCAAAGAAACAGAAGAAGACCCAGGAACACATTGCGTCGGGAATTGGAAACATATATGAAGAGAATGAACAACACCTGGGAAGAGCTAGAAAAGAAAGCCCAGGACAGACTTGGTTGGAGAATGCTGGTGGACGATCTATGTTCCACTTGGGGTAACAGGCATTGATTGATTGATTGAGTGATACGACTTGTTAACAGTGCACATTAACAACTACACAGAGGATTAAGTTCAGCACTATCGAATTTTGCGGCGATCGCCTTTCTATTAGGCTATTGGGTCGGTTATCGTCCACAGGTTGATGAATTTATACTGAGTTAATTCTCGATATACAAGATAATATCAATCATCGTAAGCCGGTTCAGTTGCCTAATTGTTAAGCGTTTGTTACGTAGTCTAAAGATCCTCAGCTTGAGTGATTGATAAAGTCGTGAATATTCACTGGTAGAGGTGGGGGAAGGATTCTTTCACTTGGGTGAAACACTTGTTCAGTTTCAGTTCTTAGTTTTTTTTTCTATTTTACTCATAGAAACAACTATTCGAAAACATATTTTTTTTCTTTTTATTTCTTTTAAAATCTTTTCAAGATAATAAACTTGAAGACATTGAATTCAATGAAAAACAACAAATAACAATAAAATTTTGGCATTTTCTTGATTTTCATAATAAATCAAATGAATTAAAAGACAATTGTAACCAATTCATTAACATAGAAACTAAAAATTTCAATGATGTAATAGCACTAAATGAAATTAGTTACCATGACGATGATAAAAATGAAAAGATGATCAATTTAAAAAATGATACAATTAATAAAACTAATGAAGTTATCTTTAAAATTATACATATGGAAGTAAGTTTATTGAATTATGACTATCAAGTATTCAATAGAGTTATTTATTGCCTATTATTATTATTATTATTATTAATCAAGTTATCAGTAATAGAATCCGATGAATTCAGTTGAATTACTGTGTAAAGATCAACTATAGCAACTAAAACAACTGTATACTTCTACATTTGGTTGATAAGGAACATGAAGTAGACGCCAAAAAAAGCTTTACAAATCATCTATCGAATCCTACCTAATTTAGCTTATGGTCGAAGCCATCGGTATCCACCTTCTTAAATCGGACCTGTGTGTACGTAATAATTTTGTACAGCCTCTTTCTTTGTCTTCAGCATCATAATTGCCAATACATGAATAGTTTACAATTGACTTATTACACTCATTTCTATCATTGATAATAATAATAATAATATTATTATTATTATTATTACTATGGTCACGATATACAATTGTTTTTATTACTTCAAAAACTTTTGTCGCCTCATAATTACCACTTACCTCCCACATCAAATATGTTGTAATTACTTTATCAGTTTCTCCTCAATACTTACTTACTTACTTATGCCCGTTACTCCTCTCTGAGGAGCATAGGCCGCTCACCAGGGTTCTCCATTTAACGCTCTCCTGAGCAATCCTTTCCAATTGTTTTCAGTTGCTGTACATCCTTTTAATGTCTGCTTCCAATTCTCGACTCAGCGTGTTCTTTGGCCTTCCTCTTTTCCGTTTCCCAACAGAATTCCATGTTAATGCTTGTCTCGTGATGCAGTCTGATGGTTTGTGTAATGTATGTCCTATCCATTTACAACGTCTTTTACTAATTTCCTTTTCGGGTACTGGAAGTTGGTTTGTCCTCTCCCATAGTAAGCTGTTGCTGATGCTTTCCGGTTAACGGACATTCAGTATCTTTCGTAGGCAGTTGTTTATAAATACTTGTACAGTTCTGAGAATATTTGAAGTAGTTCCCCACGTTTCAGCTCCATACAGTAGAACTATCTTAAAGTTCAATTTGAAGAGTGTGACTTTGAGGTTGGTTGACAGTTGTTTTGAGTCACATATGTTCATCAACTGTAGGATTATTGCTGTTGCCTTGCCAAACCTTGCCTTTACACTTCCATCAGACCCTCCTTTTCCACCGATGATGCTCCCTAGGTACCTAAAAGTATCCATTACTTCGACAGTTTCACCCTCAAGTTAAATTGAGTTGGTGCTCCCTGTTTTGTATTTAAGAATCTTGCTCTTTCCCATATATATGCTCAGGCCTACTGATTCTGAGGTTGCTGCTGTGTTGGTTATTTTTACTTGCATTTGTTGGTGTGTATGAGCTAGAAGAGCCAGCTCATCTGTGAAGTCTAAATCATCGTGTTTCATCCTACTTGTACATTGAATCCCGTGCATCTCCTCAGATGTGGAGGTCTTCATAATCCAGTCAACCACTAGGAGGAAGAGAAAAGCCGAGAGTAGACAACCTTGTCTGACTCCGGTCCTCACTGGGTATGCATTTGCCAGTTGTTCTCCATGCACAATTTTGCACTGTGTTCCGTCGTAAGAGTTCCGGATGATGTTGACGAGTTTCTCTGGTACGCCGTAGTATCGAAGAAGTTTCCATAGTGTTCTCCTGTCTACACTGTCAAACGCCTTCTTATAATCAATGCAGTTTCTTGTTTAATCTCCCGGCCTTGGCAGCAGCAGTAACCCTAGGAGAGCTACAGGCGGAGTTTTCTTCTCAATAAATATTATGTAATCAACCTATTCACCTATTATTAGTACCTTATTCACCTTCATGTATTAACCGCTTTGTTAATTAGTTGCAATTAATTTATAGACATCATTAAATATATATATATATATATATATATATATATATATATATAGATAAATAGATAGATAGATAGGTAGATAGATAGTAGTGTAGAGTTTTGATGAAAGACTAATTGAAAAGAAATTTCTTCTCTCATTTTATTCTTTCTGAATGCTTAAATGGGAATTTTTTCACTATTTAAAACTTGTCAATTGAATACATCCACAAAATCCGTATTGATGTGTTTACATTAGGATTTAAACTTAGTTTAATTCATATCATGTTCAATTGTTTAAATGGCGCTCATGTTTATCAAAAACAAAGTAACGTATGAACGAAGAATATTCTTTACGATAGATATTCATCAAGTTCAACATTGATTAGTTCAATATTACTGGGCAGAGGCAGATACAACATCATTTAGTATTATCAAGTAGAATTGAAGATAAGTTTTGTCTCTCTTCAAGTTACTTATAAAATACTAATGTTAATACATATGAATAAAATGTGTATATCACAAATTGATGGAAGTGGGAATTCTACCATTGGATGCCATCCCAGAGGTGAAGATAGTTAGGCGTTCGCGTCAACCTGAAGCCCCTGATGCGAAATCGTAAATGCTCACTGCTGAAGAGTTCCACACTAGAACGAAACAGCTGTCCAGTGCTCCCTTGTTGTCAATGGTACTCTGCCAACATCAATCTGTGATATATCCAATCAAATAAAATGTATTTGTTAATTGTTATGTATTCAAAAAATAAAATAAATAAATACTCTGTGTACCATTGATATCTGCCAATCAGAATACGGATACGTCAGCCCCACGACTATCAACCGCACCCCAAAGCCGGAATAGAGAAAACAACAGCTACGAGCCAACCAGACACAATTAATCCATTCTAATTGCCGGTCATATTGTATTTTAATCATGCCTTTATATATACATAAAATCAGACCACGCAGTAAACCAATCACAAATCTAACATTGATATAGAACAAAGGTAATAGTGACAGTGAATGGGAACAAGTTATACACAATTAAGTAACTGTAGACCATAGTAACAAACAATGGGAAAATATCAACTGTTAGGAGCCGACTCAGTAGTCGAATGGTAAAGCGTCCACCCCGGAGCCAAAAGGTCCGGGGTTTGATCCCCGATGGTGTCGTAGATGCGCACTGCTGAGGAGCCCCATACTAGGACGAAACAGCTGTCCATTGCTTCCAGGTGATCAATGGTTGTCTGATTCATATCGATTCGTGATATCAAAATTGAAATTAACAATAATTACGAGTAAATTTACTAAACGAGAGGACCGGGTAAGGAGAATGTAACAGTCATAGAAATAAAATGATTACATTATCCTTAGTTGGAATAATTGAAATAATGTTTTAATGCACAGTTCTCAAAGATAATCAATCTTCGTTAGATGCCCAGCATATCAATATCATCTGTGTATACACTATCACTATGCATAATTAATTAATCCATGGTAATTATTCATGTACTCTGGCCCAGAATCGGTCACAATGGTGCAGATGTATTCACTTATTGTCCTCCCTTACATCATCAGCTTTAAGTTATTCCATAACTTTCTTTCTACGTTTCTTGAACCATATTCTATATGTTCGTACCCCTTGTTACTATTATTATTTTATTTTATTGAGGTAACTTCTACTGATAGTGGTGGTGGTGATCTTGCGGTGCCATGGTGGTATGGCAACTTGAACCGATGCACACATGTGCCAGGTTCTATGTTGATTGTACATACATACATACATTCATGTACTCTTCACTAACACATACACACACTCGATGACGGTAGAGTGTTAAAAACTATTTGTCCTGATGAAACAACTTTGTTTAACATAGTTAAATATACTGTAAATGAAACCAAGGAAAATAAAGGATATAATTCAAGGTAATTAGTACCAATGTCAATATCACTGTATGTTAAGTCAAACTAATCTTAGTTGATAGTCATTTCAAATATTCATCAATGAATTGAATTCTTTCAACATTCTGTAAAGGTAATTCAATTAAGATCTTCTATGTATTAAGATGATTTTGTGGTGACAGATATTAAGTTTAATTGATTGTAGTTATTACAAATTAATGATGGGGTGGGTGCCATTAAAAAACAAGGAGCACTAGTTAGCCGTTAACTCTTAGTATGGAAACCGTCAACAGTATGCACCTTTGATTCAGTCACTTAATTCAATTGAGAGCCGTTTTTTTTTTCAAAGCAAATACTTAAGTATCTGCAACACTGGACTAATCGGCGTTTATTGGTATAGTTTCTACATTGATCAATTTGTGACAGAGCTCTACCATCATCAATTGTCATCAGTGATAAATGCTTTACTGTAGATTCTCGGAATGAATTAACTATGAGCAAAGTTAAAATGTACTGCACAATAGTAAAACAGGTGTTTAATACCCTCTCTGGTTTTCAATTATACGCAACCAACACTAACACATTTGTGACGAATACAAGTAACTAAAGATATTTTTATTTATTTACATTAGTTGAAGTTTATTCAGTAGAATCAGTACAATGACTAGTTTACTTCTGACTAAGGAATATGATGTTATGTCGAACCACTAAAGATGAGTGAAAGAACTTCTACGACTGTATTTTAGAGGACTAATTCATTTATTCCGGTCGTGTGTAATGTAAACATTACATTTGCATTATTGTTATGTTCCTCTTACTCTGTCCTCCCGTTTAGTATATTTGCTGTTATTGTATTGTCACTCATTATGGACTATAGTTAATTAGTTGTGTACAAGTTACCCCTATTCACTGCCACAACCTCTTCTGTTTTGTATCAATGTAAAATTCCTAATTGGTTTGCTGTGCGGTCTGAATTTGTGTATATATGAAGGCATGATTAAAATACAATATGACCGGCAATTGGACTGGATTGATTGTTTCTGATTAGCTCGTAGCTGCTGTCTTCTCTATTCCGGCTTTGGGCAGTTGACAGTCGTGGGGCTGACTTATCCGTATTCTGATTGGCAGATATCAAGTGTACACAGAGTATTTATTTTTTCAATACATAAATTATGACAGTTGTAATTTACTGATAATTCAACTTAAATGAATTGGATCTAATTCCTTAGAAAGTCATATAATACAATAAGACAGTTTCCCAATCATTCCTTGTTTTCTTTTGGAAGGTATCTCAGTTTAATCAAACTGGTTTGTAAACTAAAAAATAAAGCTGTTTGATAGTTAAAAAGAACTTCATATTCTTATCCATTCTACTCATAAAGGTTGTTGTGACGCGTGGTTTAGATCTTCCTTCGACCGCAAAGATCTCCGTCGTCAATTGATATCTTGTCTAGGCTGACCGTACGCTTCGACCCCTAAGCTATGATTCGACCCCCAGGCTGAAACTACTCGTCATCAGGAACACGAGAGAGAAGACAGCAAATACTGCAAAAACACTTTACTGCAAGAGTTCGATTATGTACAGGAAATTAGGATATATACGTCTATTATCATAAATGTCCTTCAGACTTCTAGAGACTTCTGTAACCTTCTAACACAGTAGTGCTAAGATAACTGACCAATCACAGACATAGAACATGACTTCTCTCTGTCTAGAAGTTTCGGATAAAAATAACTATCTGCGTTCTGATTGGACACAATATCTCCTATTGGTTGCTATGGCATATTGAGCTAATTTCGAGGGGTTTTCTGAGCCTACCCAACAAAGGTAGACTACTTCAATGAGTTGTTTAAATGTAAACATACCATAGAGATTTTTATGAAATACTCATCTCAACATAATGAATTAGTAGTCAATACAATGATATATGACAATGACTAGTTGAATTCGATATTCTGTTTTTAAACATTAACACTGCAATTCAATTAATCTGTTCTTTTTAACTAACAAGTTACATACATAATGAAATATGAAACATGAATATCACTTAACAACAACTAATTCTACTGATTTCTAATTTTTGTTTAGATAACAACTAATAACAATGATGAATGTATTCATGAATTATACAATACCTCTATCAATGATAATCTATTGAAATCAATTGAAACATTTAACCAACATAAAGATGATAAATGCCAAAAAGTAGAACTATTCAACTCTATGAATATAATTGATGCAATTAAATTACAATTAATTTCAAGAACTTTTAAATCATGTAAGTTGATCTTTGACTATATTAATTATGTAGGGATATTCATTTATGCATGTTTCGTCCTATTTGATATTTATCAGTTGAATGTATCTTCATGCCAATATTAATATCTACTTTGAAATACGAACTTAATCCATTTCGTGTCAAACGCTACCGAGTTCACCACTAGACTAATGTGTCCAGATAGTCGAGTCTGTGTAATCAGGTTGAGTTTATGTCTTCCCATTGATTAGTCATGGGCTGGAACTACAGCTGTATCGAGGCAATCCACTCAGGATGTACATATAGCAACAGAAGCTGATCACTTACAGTTCATGACTAATCAACAGGAAGATACAAGCTCAACTTAATTTACCGAACAATTGAAAATAGGAAATAATTTATATGTTGAATTGAATTTAATAAAAAATTGGGTGTTGTGGAGATTGTTGAATGTGATATCACTATTTGATTTGAGTTAGATAACAAATGTAAACCAAGAACTGGTACTGAATAGTTGTTTAGTTACAGTATAGGACTCTTAAGAAGTACGCACCCATAACCCTACAGTGGGATATAGCAATAATGACTGACCAGCCTCAGTCTATAACAAATCAACGGGAATATACAAGTTTATCCTAATATCAGTGTGACCGTTGCACAAGTGTGACTGTCTGGACTCAGTAGCCTAGTGGTTAAAGCAGGGGCGTTCGACACGAAACGAACTGGGTTCGAATCCCAGTGTGAATATCAACATTGAGATGCAGGTACATCCAGCAGATGAGTCCCAGATAGGACGAAACACACATCCTTGATTCCACTTGCTAGTCACAATCCAACTTATATAATAAACTATTTAAGTTTTGTTGTATGTAACAATCACAGATTGACGTTAGTTAGGGTATCACTGCAAACCAGCGAACAACTGACAACCTCCTTATCTTAGTATGGAATCCTTGCCAGTCGTGCAAACTTTTTCTTTGGTTTGGTAAGTAAGGCAATAAAATTAGCGAATGCCTAATTATCTACACCACTAGACCAGTCGGTATCTATTAATAGACCTTTCACTTTGATTAGTTAGTAATATAATATGATAATCAGTCAATACAATTAATGATAAATGTTTTATTCTACCAGTCACAACTTCTCATCAGAACTACAGAAACATTCTAAAGTTAGTCCAATATTAAGCTGATTATTGTAAATGAACGGGGATTGTCATAGTGTATGCCTCTTGAACACCTTGAGTATTAATGCAGGCATATTTGGGATGCGCTTCTCACCTCCCAAATGAAAAATGTTAATCCAGGACTGGCCTGCTTCTTTTCCCAAATTAGTTATAGGTAGTGAAGTATTGAATGCGTTGATCGCTTCACTTATATCGGAAGTCTCATCACCCCTGGTGGGTCGGTGTCTGACGAAATCTCAGCGCGAATTCAGAATGCTCGATTGGAATTTGCCAATCTTCGGCACTTGTGACGGGATATCCGTGCCTCAACGAAAGGCCGGGTGTACGGCGCAGCAGTCTGCGCCTTTTTAACATATGGCTGCGAAACGTGGGCCATGAAAACTCAAGATATGCGTCGTCTCCAAATATTTGACCACAGGAATCTACGTAACATCACCCGTTTACCATGGAATAGCGGATTAGTAATAGTGAGGTTAGACAAAAGGTTATTGGAAACACGGTAAATCAGTCGAAGAGGTCATTAAACTTCATCGACTGAGATGGCTGCGACATGTATTGCGCATGCTCGACCACCGTCTACCCCGTCGCGTAATGTTGGGCTAGGGCTGAAGTAGGATAGAAGAAGGTTAGGGGCGGCCAAACCAAAACATGGCATCAGTCCATGAAGTCCTTGACTACTGATCTAAGCCATGTAGGTAGATGTAGACTACCTGGTTGGGGTCCGCGTGATGATCGCAATAAATGTCTGGAGACACTAGGCGATATGGCTCAGAATCGGTTGCAGTGGAGCAAGTGTATTCACTCTTTAACCTCATCCCAATCTTGAAATCTATTGTTATTTTCTGGACATCTTTACTTACTCTTCTCTCTTATATTCTGTCTATACGTTACCTCAATAATCTCATAGTGCTAATGTGGTATGGCAACTTGAACCTACAGGCGTTTGTGTCCGGTTCTACGTTGCTGCTGCTGCTGCTGATGATGATGATGATGATAATCAGTATTTTGCCAGATTGTTTCGAGGTCAAGTTTCTAAATTTCCTACTGACGATTGTAATTTTCTTTTTTTTAATATTTTGTCCTGTTTCTTAAGGGTTTGAGTATACGCGTCATATGAAAAATGTACGAGAACTTTTATCACCGCTAGTTATTCATTCTAATAGAAACTTCAGTAATTCGGTTGTTCATTATGAGAAACTAACAAAAACAAAATGGAATGAATTATTCTTAAATATTTCAGATAAACAAGTGAGTAGACTTGTTTATATGTTTACATTTGTAGTCACATTCTATTGACTAAGTTGAACAAGTGTAGTTACTAAATTATATATGACCTAAATCAATGGTAATATGTTGAGAGGGAAAGTGGTTTTGGTGTGGTCTGGATGAAATCCAAATAACTGACTGGCAGTGGTTGAAGTGATCGTAAGCCATTTATCAACTGAGATGGTTGAGACATGTGTTGTGTATGCCTGTGTGATTGCTTAACCACACATCGCGCTATGCTGACCAGAGTAGGAGTAGAAATGAAGAACTGTAGGAGTGACCAAATTATAATAACACTTTATGAAGTCTTTGACTGCTGGTCTAAAGCATGTTGGTAAATGCAGACACTACCCGGTGGAAGTCCGCATGTCAGTCGCGATTAGTTGCTTGCGATGGAAGGGAGACATGGTCTAAAATCAGGTACCGTGGCTTAAATGTATTCACTTTTTCTGCTTTGTTAGATTTTAAGTTCCGTCATTTTTTAATACTTCGTTTGTTTCATTTCTTTCTATTGAATAATGCTGTTTTATTGATTAGATGAATTTGATCGCGTCGTTTTAATGTGCTTTGAGAAATTTGTACCCATGGGCCTATACATCGGGTTCTACGTTGTACATGAATGAATCAGTCATCATTAAAAGTGTTATATATTCCCATATTGCTTTCTTTAATTTAACTGATAGATTTATTCATTCTCTTCTTTGTAGAATTTTGATCCCTATTGTATTTATGAATGTATTTACTATGGAGGTTGTGCTGCTGAATTACGCACTGAGGTAAGTATTGTGAATGGGTTTCAATAAGAATGCTGAATTTGTTTGTATGATTGCATGTACTATGTTGTAAGAAAATGTTGCTGAACAGGGGGAACCTTTGATCTTGGTTTTGCACTACTCGGCACTCGTCAGCATTGTGTACTCAAAGTCATGAGAGTGCTGATGCTTTTTGTTAGAGTTTACTTACTGACTGTTCTCTAAGCACCTGATATTAATCCAAGTTGAATCTACATAACTAGTCATTACTATAAAGCACTAGACATACACCACATTACCCAACATTCAGTGATCATTTAATGTTAATTTCTCAGTTCTACTGGTGGCAAACAGAAAAGTTATAACAATCACAGACAAAGAAACTTATTATCAATTTTGTCAAAATACAATAGTTTCCTCAAGATTTAAGATACTCCTTTGCTGATGGATAACAAATAACACGAAACCTAGTTAAAAGAGAGGCTTTTCATCAGTTACTTGTAAACAACACTCTTCAGATATGATGAGATTGTTACACAACAAAAGACTCAACAATTTAGTCCGATAATCTTTCTTGATATAATCAAAATTATGCAAGATCAGTTGAGTCTAAAATAATTCTGAACAACTTAATGTCTCTAACTTGGGATTCTAAAGATCAAATGAAAAAGAGGAAGACCCAAAAACAAATTGCATTAAGAATTGAAGACAGTCATGAAGAGAATAGACAATACTTGGAAAGAGCTGGAAATAAAAGCTTAGGACAAAGTTGGTTGGGGAATACTGGACGGCAGCCTATGTTACACATGAGGTAACACGAATTGATTGATTAACTTGAAGTGTAATTTCTATCAAATTACTTCGTCGAACTTTGACAAATGTTTACATAAATAATCCTATTTACCTGAAACATAGCATGAGAGCAAAAGCCATGTACATTTTTAAATGATAGACGTCAGATCTTTGTTATGTATTGAAATTGGATTGTGACTGGCAAGCGGAATCCAGGACGCGCGTTTCGTCCTATATGGGACTCATCGGCTGGATGTACCTGCATCCCAATGTTGATGTGTAATAATGCTATATCGAGGCAATCCGCTCATGATGAACATATGAAAACAGAGACTGACCAGTTTCAGTCCATTACAAATCAACGGGAAAATACAAACTTATCCTAACTATTTGCATACTGTTGAGACGGTTCTCAGGAATCTCGACGTAGCTTTCCACCACTCTTCAATGAAATCTATTCTAATCACCACTTATTCAAGTAATAATCATTTTTTCTTATTAGTCAATAATAATCCTAATTACAAGTTAGATGTATAGACGAATGTGGATATGTAAGATGCAAAGGTCATGAGAGATATGTACTAACTGTTGTGTTAACAGTAGGCAAAGTGACAATAATCAATATTAGTTACTAAAGTTACTAATCATGATGATAGAGATGATAATAATAGTTAATGGTTGTATGAAGGAAACCTACAATCATAAATTAATAGGTCATATGTTCTTATAATGAATAACTGAACAAAAGTAGCAAGACTAAGCTTACCAATAACGGTTCTATTACCGATACGTAAGAATCATAGTGAAAGGTGATAAATGTGATAATGCAGAATAAACATAACAAAATACAAATGTAAAACAAAAACAAAAAAAAAATGAGAGATCGTAGTCATGCCAGGTAAAGCACAAGTTCCTTTAATTAATGTACATAAATTTGAGTTTATATGACAAATAGTAGCTATTTCTGTATAATATAAGAGTTTGACATTGTTCTGCCTACTTATTATTTGGAATGCAACATTAAGGTTTACTGAATGACCTGTGTCCAAGATGTGTCTTCCTATAGTACTACTGAGTAACTTGGAACTATTTGACATTATCTTGTTTGTGATTCTTTTAAATAACACCTTCTTCTTTCTTCCATCGAATATACTACCACATGCACATGTAAAATGGTACATGCATATTAAAAAGGCTAGAGGTGGCTATTATTTTAGTTACATTCACTGAGAAGCCTTTTATGTGGAGTAGGTAATAACCAATTTTTCAGCTAGATAAGCCAATTTTATAGTGGCTAGTAACCAGCTAGTAATCTGTGTGCAGAGATCTTCTCTAAAGAATGGAAAATTAATGAAATCTCCTTGGTAACAGTGATGCGTTGAGAAAACAAATTTGTTGACTTGAAATGCTTTTGTATGGACATTCCAGAATAATCATTTTCGATTAGAGTTTTATGAATGATTCCCACTTCATTTTTGAATCCATCCTTATAACATACGCTAATTGGTCTCAAGAATAGAACTCTAATTAGGCTGCTATTATATGATATTGTTATGACGTGAAGAAAGAGAGAGGGAGGAGGATTTGCTTGGTTGTCACGAACGCCAATGACGTGTGTCTAGTTGATAATGCGCGACTGACCTAAGCCCACTCATTCCCCCCCCCAGACCGACAATAGGAGGACCAGAATTAGGAACCGAAAGACGGAGAGAGCGAAATCTGAGAATTGATAACCGGAGAACCGCGTAAGGGGAACGTAACAGTCATAGAAATAAGATGATTACATTGCTCATGAATAAAATAATAAGAATAGTCCTCTATATATTTAAGGTTAATATGTTCTAGGTGTGATATAAAAGTGTCAGCGACTAATGGACCTGATAAGCAGCTCATAACTTACACTGTCCACTTGTGGATAGTATTTTGTATTACATTGGAACTGGATAATATCTAAGTGCACTAACAATAATTCACTTAATCACTTCTACGAGAAATTAATGCTATCGGTGTAGTTACATACGATATCAATGGTTTTCTTTTAGTGGAGCATGAATAAATAATGATTCTACATCAAGAAAGATCAAGTACTTTTTTTCGTTTAAGTTGATATTATTGTTATGACTTGAAGAAAAGAAGGAGGAGGAGATGAAGTTGGTTGGTGGAGGCGGACACCAATGAAATATGTGCCTAGTCGAGAATGTACGATTGACCTAAGACCATTCACCCCTCCCCCTAGGCCGACAATAGGACAACCAGAACTGAGAACAGAAAGACGGAGAGAGCGAGAGAGAACTGAGAACCGAGAACGTATTATATTTTAATCATGCCTTTATATACACGTGAAATCAGACCACACAGTGAACCAATCAAGAATGAAAACATTTGTACAGAACAAAAGAACTAGTGGTAGTGAATGGGGAGAACTTGTACACAATAAAGTAGACGTAGTTCGTAATAATAAACAATACACAAAGAATCAATACACTAAACGAGAGAACCGGGCAAAGGGGAACATAACAGTCATAGAAATAAAATGATTACATCATTCATGAATAAAATAACGAGAATAGTCCCCTCTCCAAAATACAGTTCTGAAAGTTCGTTACTTTTCTTTAATCGCCCAGCGTAACAAATATCTATTCTATCGACTTCCATTTAAGTTGTGTAGAGATAATTTTTTTGTTATAGGCTTAATCAATTGATCAAGCCGTCAACCAACGTTATGATACAGTGAGTAGTTACCCAGTGCTATGATATGTCTTAGAGGAATACTCTATTTGTAAATCTTAGAAGAGTCATACAATCAACGAAGGTAGATGCTTTTATGTTACAAACATTAACTTGTTATTTGATTGATGATTTTCTTTCATCATAGATAACTCAAAAGCTGACTCGTTTTTGTTTCAGTTCTATGTGTCATTTGCTTGTTTTGTTTTTCAATAATGTTTTTCTATAAATTTATACATTTATGACAGATATTTATGTTTAAATTGTATTGTGACTAGCAAGTGGAATCCAGGATGCACATTTCCTTCTATTTGGGACCCATCGGCTGGATGTACCTGCATCCCGATGTTGATATTCACACTGGGATTCAAACTCAGTCCGCTTCGTGCCAAACGTCAACCCGTTCACCACTAGGCTACTGTGCCAAAACAGTCATACTTGTTCAACGGGGGCAAATAGGTAATTAGGATGAACTTGTATCTAGACGAAATGCACTGCCTGGATTCCGCTAGCCAGTCACAATGCAACTTGAACATTACTTATGAACTACCACTATATCGAGGCATTCTGCTTAGGATGTACATAAGGCAACAGAAGCTGACCTATTTCAGTCGGTGACTAATCGACAGAAAGATGCAAGCTCTACCTAGATACAAACAATATCTTAAAATTAGTCTCTATAGTAGCCACGCTAACCCCCCCTCATTTATCACAACTAAAATGTTCATCTATTGTTATATATTTTAGGTTTGGCCTTATCTCTTAGGTGTATATGATTGGAAAATGACTAATGAAGAGAAAATTACCATAAATAAACAATTAAAAGTACATTATGTAGAAAAACTTCAAGAATGGACTAAACTAGAGAAAATTATTCGTAATATTGAAGAGAATGAAACTATGATTACATCATCATTATCTCATACTGATAATGATTATCATATTGGTAAGAATAAAATGGAAAATTCTTCACCTACTTTGTTAGAATATGATGTAAGTAATTGACTTTTCCGCCGCCTTTCAACGTTCCAATTATGTAATTATAGTTTTTCAGTCTTTTATTGTAAGAATACTTCAAAAGATGATCAATCTTCATGTTTACTTCTTCTGAATTTCCATTGAATAACTTCTCTAAACTATTTAAGTTGGATTGTGACTGGCAAGCGAAATCCAGGACGCGCGTTTTGTTCTATTTGGGACTCATCGGCTGGATGTACCTACATCCCAATATTGATATTCACACTGGGATGTTGATATATTCAGCCGATGAGTCCTAAATAGGACAAAACGCGTGTACTAGATTCCGCTTGCCAGTCACAATCCAACATCAATACATAACTTGTGAAATCTTAGTATATGACTCATTAACAGTGTTCACTATTGATTTCGCCAAGCAATCGAACACAGAGATCTCCGATCTTACGGCGAGCACTAAACAATCTACAACACTGGATCACTTAGTGTTCCCATTTTGATCAATATGTGATATAACAAGACAATCACTTATTATCATTAGTGATCTCCCACCCGATAAGCCTAAACTCCACTAATTATAAGTTTTCAATATTATAGCTTAAGACATAGTATTGCAGATTTGCCGCCACGTAATAACACAGTGAGAACTGATTATTTGTAGAACACTGAACCCATGAGTAAGTTAAGAAATCAACCTGACATACAGTTCGAAGTAATTTTATATATATATATATATATATATATATATATATATATATATATCATTTAACAAATATAAACGTCGATACAACATAGACATTAGTGAGCACCTATTCACGTAGTCATTACGTAAAAAAGATGTACATGGGTAGTAACATGTAATAATCAAACTATATGAATGTGACAAAGAAATTTATAGGTCATATATTGAACAGAATTTGTGACTGGAATTCATCATCAATACACATTAACGTCTGATATGAATGTAGATTCTTTTGAAAAGAAATGGAGATCATCAAAATGTACAAAACTTTGTATCATTCTTGTATCTTTCTATTCATGTTGTATAGTGTTAGGCTTAACTGAAATAAATATCGGTAATAAAAGTATATAACTGACTATGAACTACAGAATAACATTAAGCCATTTAATCTGAATTCGACATAATGGATAAGCTCATGTTGGCAGTCTACAATCAAGACTACATTAAGAGATCAAGGCCAAAAGTTTCAGGTTTTGTTGCTAACGCTTAAATGTTAGATCATTAAACCAACACTTAAGCATTTCAAACTTTGATCAATTCACAACATAACATTATCAATTGCTATCGACGGGTAACTACATCACACCTGATATGGGTGGACTACATTGATCATCTCTCCTCAATAGACTTATAGATCATTGTTAATTTCTTTTAAGTCTTGTATCTAAGATACATAGTACATGTAGTAACTATTATTGTCTTACTTTATAATGTCTCGAAATACTAAACCCGATGTAAAAAATATGTTACAGAGTATGAGTTCTAATGAATGACATATCTTTAAGATCTATTCTAGGTGGGTGGATGGATGGAGAGAGTATTTTACATATCTTGTTGATGTAATTAACATGGTATGGTATTTATCTCTTCTTAATCTCTAGCTATTATTATTTTTCCGGTTGCCATCCATCAATTACTGCTAATTATTTACATGTGTTACGCCATTATCTTATCTTGATTTCCACTGTTCGATATCAGTGTCATTACGCTAAATCATCTGATGTGAAGTTTGAATTAGGATCATCATCATCATCATCATCATCAGCAACGTAGAACCGGGCACAAACGCCTGTAGGTTCAAGTTGTCATACCACACTAGCACTACAAGATTATTGAGGTAACGTATAGGCAGAATATAAGAGAGAAGAGTAAGTAAAGATGTCCAGAAAATAACAATAGATTTCAAGATTGGGATGAGGTTAAAGAGTGAATACACTTGCTCCACTGTGACCGATTCTGAACCATATCGCCTAGCGTCTCCAGCCATTTGTTGCGATCACCACGCGGACCCCAACCAGGTAATCTACATCTACCTACATGGCTTAGACCAGTAGTCAAGGACTTCATGGACTGATTCCATGTTTTAGTTTGGCCGCCCCTAACCTTTTTCCATCCTATATCAGCCCTAGCCAACGTGGCGCGACGGGGTAGACGGTGGTCGGGCATGCGCAACACATGTCCCAGCCATTTCAGTCACTGAAGTTTAATGACCTTTTCGACTAATTTAACCTGAATTAGGATATATGCATATAGTTGATTGAATACATCATAGGCTGATGTAGGCAGAGCGCCATTTGAAACTAAGGAGCACTGAATAGCTGTCGCGTCCTAGTATAGAACTCGTCAATAATGCTCGCCCTAGATTTCTTTACATGATAGGACTTCAGGTTGGTGAACACCTAACCCACTATACCAGTGAGTCAGTATCCAATCGTAGAATTACCACTTCCATTAATTTTTGATAATAACTATCTCTTATGACCTAATTAATTCTTCATATAATTAGGATAAGTTTGTATATTCCCATTGATTTGTAATGAACTTAAACTGGTCAGTCTCTGTTGCCATATGTGCATCCTGAGCGGATTGCCTCGATATAGAGATATTACACAAGTTATGTATTGATGTTGGATTGTGACTGGCAAGTGGAATCTAGGACGTGCGTTTCGTCCTATTGGGGACTTATCGGCTGGATGTACCTGCATCCCAATATTGATGTTCGCACTGAGATTCAAACTCAGTCCGCTTCAAACGCCACCGCGTTCATACGCGCTTCCTGGATTTCGCTTGCCAGTCACAATCCAATTTCAATACATAATTAATTGTTTATTTCTTTAATTATTATTCTTTTTTTTAATATAGGAAAATATTATAAAACAATTTTCTCATGCATTGGATTCTGTAAAGAAAGATGTTGTACGATGTGATAGAAACAATTGTTTCTATTCTAAATTTGGTAAGTTATACAAGTGAATTCATTTACTTAACTGTTAACAATCATTGGAATGAACAATTCTACTAGAAAAGAAGGAAATATCTGCATAAATGTGAAGTGCACCTGGTATATGACCAAGTTACGTTTGGATTATTACCTGAGCAACTTCTAACGATTGAACCCACTCTTACGAATGAGAGGAAATCAGAAGGCAATGAAGGATGGAAGAGAAGTTATATTTGATTGTGAGTAGAGCGGTAATGGAATAGAAACGTCTAGGCTGGCAAACTAGAGAGAGTTGCTTTTTACAGTATGGCGTGACGTGATCTGGTGGTGATGCGTGACCGAGCGCTTTCAACTAGTAGTGTCCGCTAAAACAAACATGGTCAGCATCAATGTCGAAACCTATATAACTATTTATTTTGGGGATTATTTACCGCTACAAATGTTACCTTCTGTTATGAGAATGCGTTTTCAGTGTACAACTTTAAACCCGTTATGCAATCGAATCTAAAGCCGTAAGATTTTACAACGAACAATTAAACACCTTATACCATACAATCAACCTTTGTTGAATCGTATAAATCCTGTTGCTATCTATTTGTGTGGCAATCAGTTGTGTGCCGATCAGTTAATACCATTAGTGATAACTGATTTACTCTAAACTGCAGAGCTTTAACATCAACGACTTTTTATTAGTCAGCCAGTAACAACGTAGAACTGAGTACATGCGTAAATCAGTTCAAGTTGTCATACTCGAATTAACAGATAGAGATTAAGTTGTCGGATGGAATTCCAGAGTAGTAAACGTAGTAACGAAGTTTGTATTATTGGCAAAGATTAAAGATCAAATATGCAATTTTACAAAATATAATTCAGTAAAAATAAAATTATGATGAATTTAGAAACTTAGAATTTAGAGGAAGACAAGGAATAAATGCACCTGCTTCATTTCCAATGATTTTGAGCTGTATCACTATCCATCACATCATATAGAGTCTGCATAAAAGCACTGGCTGAATTTTTGGATGATTTAGTAGGAAAGCATATCCTGTTAAGGTAACCTAAGTTCTAGTAGATTAACTGATTATACATGACAACATAACGTAAGATAGAACTATCATCAATTCATCATAATGAAAATCATCTTTTATTTTAGGCACAACATAAATTTGAATTGGAGTTGTTTTGTGAAGATAGGTTTGGTTGATTTTTATTCGTTACAGATAGGTGATTGTTGAGTATCACTGAAAACCATGGAGCACTAGACAACTGTTTCGTCCTAGTATGAGACTCCTAAGAAAAGTATAGCCTCAATTTCACCGAGTAACCAAACCGAGGCCCTTCATGTCTAGCATGAAGCCGTAATTAGTGGAGATCAAACATGTCAGGAGTGGGACAATTATCACCACTGGCATAGCAGTGAACGATTGTTGGATTACACCACAAATTAATGAAAGTATGAATTATATCACTGGATGCTTGCTGGCCTAGACGTAAAGACGGTGATCGCCGTGAGTGCTAAAGGCAATGATTTTGATTCTTCGACAGAATCGAGAGCGCTCACTTTATAGGAGTAGCATATTAAACAAAACCCGCTTTCATTGCCCACTAGTTATCACCAATACCCAATCGAGACAAGTCCTTGATTAATATGAACAATGTAAAGTTACCTAAACTTATCATTTCTTGTATATTAAACAATCACTTAGAGATTATAAACTAGTGATCTCCCGTACCGAGCTGGTACAGGTCTCTACAACGATGAGATGTGTTTAAGCATTTTAGTAGTATGAGAATTACTCATGTCATTCGAATCATGATTCACTAGATAATTAAATGTTTCCCTACATTTATTACAGTGATGCTACCTTAGTTGTTTATTATGTAACTTAATCAGTTTAACAGTTTGTTTAAGCAAATTCTTTATTTTATTGTCTATGTTTATTTATTTGATTTAATTGGATATATCACAGATTGATGTTGGCAGGGTACCATTGACAACAAGGGAGCACTGGACAGCTGTTTCGTTCTAGTGTGGAACTCTTCAGCAGTGCGCACCCACGGTTCCGCACCAGGGGCTTCAGGTTGACGCGAACGCCTAACCATCTGCACCACTGGGTCGGCATCCAATGGTAGAATTCCCACTTCCATCAATTTGTGATGTATATAGCTCGACGATCATCCATTGTCATTGGTGATAACTGTCTCATTGTCGACAAGTCTGAACTCCACCAGTCACGACTTCTCACTAGAGCTTGAGCAACATCCTGGAGTTAGTCACTAATGAGTTCATTATTATAGTTCAATTGGGATGGTTATTTTTGTGGAGATTGGTTATTTGATTTGATTGGATATATCACAGATTGATGTTGGTAGGGTACCATTGACAACAAGGGAGCACTGGACAGTTGTTTCGTTCTAGTTTGGAACTCTTCAGCAGTGCAGATTGTTAAGCGTTCGCGTCAACGTGAACCCCCTAGTGCGGAATCGTGGGTGCACACTGCTGAAGAGTTCCACACTAGAACAAAACAGCTGTCCAGTGCTCTCTTGTTGTCAATGGTACCCTGCCAATATATATATTTGTTTGTATTTACATATTTGTATGTATATATTTATTTGTTGTAAGATTTACATGGTGATAGAAATTTGGCGACAATTCAACGCATTTTATTAACTTATGTTTGGGAATTTCTTGATGATGAATATACCCAAGGAATGTGTGATATTGTTGCACCTTTATTAGTATTACAATTAGATAATTCAATAACATTATCATCAAATAGTAGTCATAGCAACCATTCACTATCAACAATCAATAATGAAGAAACTATTGAATATTCAAAAGAAATGTTACTACATATAGAAATTGAAACTTATATACTATTTAAACAAATAATGAGAAATCGTTTAAAAAAATTATTTGCTAAAGAGACAGCAACAATTTATATGGATGAAAAATTTGATCATATTAAAGCATTAATACAGGTAACACTATTGAATCTATACTAGAAATACATAAATTATGTTACTAAGGTAAATGAATATTTATAAAATGTTCTGTTAGTTGATGAGAGAGAGAGAAAAAATAAGCCAATGAAAATTGTGCTATGAGGACTCATTGGCTGGATGTACTTGCATTTCAATGTTGATGTTGAAACTGGGACAAAACGCGTGCTTCCTGGATTCCACTTGTCAGTCACAATCCAACAGCAATACATAATTTGTGTAATAAGGCTATATCGAGGCAATCCGCTCAGGATGCACATATGGCAACAGAGACTGACCAGTTTAAGTCCATTACAAATCAATGGGAATATACAAGTTTATCCTAATACCAATGTGCCCGTTGCACAAGTGTGACTGTCTGGACTCAGTAGACTAGTGGTTGAGGCAGGGGCGTTCGACACGAAACGGACTGAGTTTGGATCCCAGTGTGAATATCAATATTGGGATGCAGGTACATCCAGCCGATGAGTCCCAAATAGGACGTAACGCGCGTTTTGGATTCCGCTTGCCAGTCACAATCCAACTTATATAATACTTGTGAAAAATTTGCTATATCGGGGCAATTTGCTCAGGATGCACGCATAGCAACAATGACTGACCAGCTTCAGTCTATAACAAATCAACGGGAATATACAAGTTTATCCTAATGATTTTGAGAGACTTAAAAAAGATGATTGGTTTGCATGATGCCTCAGTAACCAAAGGACAGGACTATAATGTAAAGACGAGCTTGACTTTAGCTAGGTAACCATTGTCATCGGAATATTAGTTTGTCACTCTTTATTATCATTTGTTCAAGTGCATAGACGCCCCCACAATCACATAAAAATGTTAATCGAAGTAAACTTTTCGTCTGTAAATAGCTAATGATAACCTCCTCCAGGATATTGGCGAGCGTGCGATAGATCGTAAACATTGTCAACAAAACTTTGAGGAAAATTCCTTCAGACGAAAAGTGGCAATTTCATTGGATCGTCCATACATTAAGGTCCTGCAACCGAAGTCTTCATTAGAGGTATGGATATAGAATTCAAACACTGGCGAATGATAGCTAAGAACATATCATTTATTATGTAAAATTAGTAGTTTATATATATCATATACTAAACAAAGTAGTAACAGAAAGTGTAAAATACAATACGTCTGAATTGAGGAAGGAAGAGAAGGTGGCAGAAATTGTGTACAGGGTTCGGTTTTACAGAAGCATAATAAGGTTGTAATAATTCATGAGTCAGTGAAAAGCTGACAAAATAAGCAATATAAATATCATGGTTACTGAATGTTTATTTAACAGCAGCTCAGCAGTAAAGTGTCCTGATACCATAGAGAATAGACTCCAGAGGTTGTATTCCCCGATTCTTTGCCCCGATAAAATAGTTTATATAAAATGTTTCATTGGCAAAAACCATATCTTTGGAAATGGACAAAGCGTTTGATTGTCAGGTTACGAGATAGAGAAATGACCTTAGGGGAACTGTAGGAAAGATACGAAATGACTGAGATAGATAGGTAC
Organism: Schistosoma mekongi; assembly: GCA_034768735.1. Lineage (NCBI taxonomy): Eukaryota > Metazoa > Platyhelminthes > Trematoda > Strigeidida > Schistosomatidae > Schistosoma > Schistosoma mekongi. The sequence continues at coordinate 46,479,302 of CM068307.1, forward strand.
AAACGATGCATCTAAGTGTGCAAATGGACTTGCAGTTTTATACTTCAATACGAACTTGGAAACTGACTAATTGGCACAGTGCAACAGTGACCTAAAGACTTCCTCTGTGGTAGAGAGAGAGATGACAGCACCAGCGAATTTGAGAAAATACATAGACGTTTGTTGGGTACGAACGATAAAATTTATGTGTCACATATTGAACCAATTAGTAATAGCAAATACAAAATACACTAACTAATGAACCAAAGGAATTGAGTAACGAAATAGAGATAAGCCCATAGATAAGTTACGACACCTCGGAAAGGAAAACAGATATGACATCCGGTAATAAATTTGTGATTAGTTTACAATGGAAGCAATAATTCCATCATTGTTAGTGAATGTTTAACAGATTCAGCAAAGAACAATTGTAAGGTCGTAGACGTACACTTTTGAAGTATTCCATACTTGGACAAGATAACTATTCAATACCAATTCCTGATCTTCAATAGTTGTTTAACTTAGATTCATTAGTGATATCAAATTCTAATCAAATTGTATTGTTGACGACATATTTGTAGTTGAACGTCTTTTTTTTAATTTGATGTATTCACATTACCGTATATGACACATTCACATTAATGATGAGCTTGACTTCTTGTTTTATGACTTGGAAACTAGTTGTTGTTGACGTTGTTGTCTTTTTGTTTTTGTTTTCTTGTATTTTACAGATATTAGACCCACAGTTAATAAGTCATTTACAGAAATTCAGTGATTTCACTCATTTCTATTTTTGTTATCGTTGGTTCTTGTTAGATTTTAAAAGAGGTAATTATTTATGCTTCTTGTTTATATTAAAATTATACATTAAAAGAAGTTAGTAGTATAAGTCATTTCTATTCCATGTCACAGAACTTCTTCATGTATTTTATATTCCTCATCAAATGGAGTAAACTAGTGTCTTTTGAACTCAGATAAATCTTGGTTACAAACAGTGAATGTATTTTCGTGTATACAGTACGGTAGTATTGTAAATCCTGCTTACATGATCCTTTATAAGTAGTATATAGAACACTTGAGATATATGGGTTAGATTAAGATTGAATGCCACTGAAATGCTGATTTGTAGTGAGAACGATGACATCTAAACTTGAAGCAATTAAGTTGTAAGATGATCTGTGATTGCTATCATTCAGCGCATATAGGTGTTTCAAAACCAACTAACCTCTTGCGACAAGGTGCTTGTTGGCCAGGAATACAAAGAGATGTGACTAAATTTGTTCTGGTTTGCCCACACACACACACACACAATGTTAGTTAATGAAAGAATATAAGTGTATATGTATGCATTTGTAGCTCATCTCAGTGACGACAGCTAGCAATCCACTATCACCAGATATTACTGGACATCACATATGGTCTACCAACTAGGTTCTATTAGCGTTGATAGAACATGGTACTCGTTGGGTTTATGCTGTTCCGATTCTAGACCATACGAAGTTGATTGGTCCAAATTTCGATGTTTATTATGATTGGCTAAAGTCGGCTAAAAACATACGAAGTTGATTGGTCCAAATTTCGATGTTTATTATGATTGGCTAAAGTCGGCTAAAAACATACGAAGTTGATTGGTCCAAATTTCGATGTTTATTATGATTGGCTAAAGTCGGCTAAAAACATACGAAGTTGATTGGTCCAAATTTCGATGTTTATTATGATTGGCTAAAGTCGGCTAAAAACATACGAAGTTGATTGGTCCAAATTTCGATGTTTATTATGATTGGCTAAAGTCGGCTAAAAACATACGAAGTTGATTGGTCCAAATTTCGATGTTTATTATGATTGGCTAAAGTCGGCTAAAAACATACGAAGTTGATTGGTCCAAATTTCGATGTTTATTATGATTGGCTAAAGTCGGCTAAAAACATACGAAGTTGATTGGTCCAAATTTCGATGTTTATTATGATTGGCTAAAGTCGGCTAAAAACATACGAAGTTGATTGGTCCAAATTTCGATGTTTATTATGATTGGCTAAAGTCGGCTAAAAACATACGAAGTTGATTGGTCCAAATTTCGATGTTTATTATGATTGGCTAAAGTCGGCTAAAAACATACGAAGTTGATTGGTCCAAATTTCGATGTTTATTATGATTGGCTAAAGTCGGCTAAAAACATACGAAGTTGATTGGTCCAAATTTCGATGTTTATTATGATTGGCTAAAGTCGGCTAAAAACATACGAAGTTGATTGGTCCAAATTTCGATGTTTATTATGATTGGCTAAAGTCGGCTAAAAACATACGAAGTTGATTGGTCCAAATTTCGATGTTTATTATGATTGGCTAAAGTCGGCTAAAAACATACGAAGTTGATTGGTCCAAATTTCGATGTTTATTATGATTGGCTAAAGTCGGCTAAAAACATACGAAGTTGATTGGTCCAAATTTCGATGTTTATTATGATTGGCTAAAGTCGGCTAAAAACATACGAAGTTGATTGGTCCAAATTTCGATGTTTATTATGATTGGCTAAAGTCGGCTAAAAACATACGAAGTTGATTGGTCCAAATTTCGATGTTTATTATGATTGGCTAAAGTCGGCTAAAAACATACGAAGTTGATTGGTCCAAATTTCGATGTTTATTATGATTGGCTAAAGTCGGCTAAAAACATACGAAGTTGATTGGTCCAAATTTCGATGTTTATTATGATTGGCTAAAGTCGGCTAAAAACATACGAAGTTGATTGGTCCAAATTTCGATGTTTATTATGATTGGCTAAAGTCGGCTAAAAACATACGAAGTTGATTGGTCCAAATTTCGATGTTTATTATGATTGGCTAAAGTCGGCTAAAAACATACGAAGTTGATTGGTCCAAATTTCGATGTTTATTATGATTGGCTAAAGTCGGCTAAAAACATACGAAGTTGATTGGTCCAAATTTCGATGTTTATTATGATTGGCTAAAGTCGGCTAAAAACATACGAAGTTGATTGGTCCAAATTTCGATGTTTATTATGATTGGCTAAAGTCGGCTAAAAACATACGAAGTTGATTGGTCCAAATTTCGATGTTTATTATGATTGGCTAAAGTCGGCTAAAAACATACGAAGTTGATTGGTCCAAATTTCGATGTTTATTATGATTGGCTAAAGTCGGCTAAAAACATACGAAGTTGATTGGTCCAAATTTCGATGTTTATTATGATTGGCTAAAGTCGGCTAAAAACATACGAAGTTGATTGGTCCAAATTTCGATGTTTATTATGATTGGCTAAAGTCGGCTAAAAACATACGAAGTTGATTGGTCCAAATTTCGATGTTTATTATGATTGGCTAAAGTCGGCTAAAAACATACGAAGTTGATTGGTCCAAATTTCGATGTTTATTATGATTGGCTAAAGTCGGCTAAAAACATACGAAGTTGATTGGTCCAAATTTCGATGTTTATTATGATTGGCTAAAGTCGGCTAAAAACATACGAAGTTGATTGGTCCATGATTGGCTAAAGTCGGCTAAAAACATACGAAGTTGATTGGTCCAAATTTCGATGTTTATTATGATTGGCTAAAATGATTTATGGTAGCTTACAATTTAACCAATACACACGTTGGAAAATGTCTCATTAGCCAGAAATCAGCTGATCACAGTGTTAATAAAATGAAATGGACTGATCAACTTTATCTTGAAATTTCTTCATTTCTTGGTAATTTATGATGTACACACTTAAATAAATTTAATAGTGTGTTCAAATGTTGATAAGCCGCAGAAATAAACTGTTGTTTATATCTTTCACTTAAATGCCTAGTGGAATTTCTCGATTTACATTAAGAAAGCATTTATTCAAGCACCAGCCAGTTCTAATATAGTTCAAAGAAAACTTTATTTCATGTTAGAAGAAAAAACTTTTATCTCGGGATTTACAGAGGAAATCGTCGTTTTGTGGTACGTGACTAGTAGAACAATTCTAGTCAAAAACATCTACATTAATAACTTCAGTGTATTTAATAAAACCCTGCTGAGACATTTTTCTGAAAAATGGATCATTACATTCATTGGTACGTTATGTATTCCAAAGATAACTGTGCAGTTAATACGACAAATGATTAGTGAATTATCTACCTAATTTTTCTTTATCTAATGCTACGAAATGATTCATTAACACTAGAATTAGGTTGAATATACAACTGATTTGTGACGAAAAAGAAACAAGTTACATTTAAATCAACGTTCACAAAAACGAGTATTAAGTAGAGAAATGACTTAATTAATCAACAAATAGCTACGAGGCTCAACATTCTCACCTGCATATGGATGCTTTGCATGATCGTTCTCATACGATAACACAAGCAAGTTTTTATAGTTCATTTGACGTGGCTATTTTTTGTGGATTGTTATTTTAATTGATTGAATATGTCACAGACTGTTGTTGGCAGACTACTGTTGAAAACTAGGGAGCATTGGACAACTGTTTCCTTGAGAGTGCAGAACTCCTCGGCAGCTTGCTACATATCACAAATTAATGATAGTGTAAAATCCTACTATTTGATGCCGACCAAGTAGTGTAGAGGGTGCTAAATCTGGAGTGCGCATTGCTGAAGAGTTCCACACTAGGACAAGACACCTGTACAATGCTCCCTTGTTTTCAATGGTATCCTGTCAACATCAATCTGTAACACATTCTAGCAATCTTTTTATGTTGTTAATAATCTGAATAAATATTTCATAATAGAATTAATCATTTTATTAAACAATTGATGAAGTAAATATATATGAGATCGCTTAATAATGTAATTTCTTTCTTTCTTTCTTCTTCTTCTTCTTCATCATCATCATCATCAGAATTTACATATGAAGATGTTTTTCAAATATGGGAAGTAATTTTATGCGCTGAACACATAATCTCAAATGATTTCAGTTTATTCATTGCATTAGCATTAATACAAAATTATCGTGATGTGATAAGTTCAAATCATATGGAATTTACTGATATTTTGAAATTTTTTAATGGTAAGTGTTATATCCAACGTAATGTTAGCTGATATAATCAATTCTGATTAAGTTAGTGTAGTTGTTTGCTTACTTCATTGAAATTACAAAAATCAATAGTTGGATGCCAGATGACGGTTAGGCATTTACCAAAAAACCTAAAAGTGTTGGCTTCATTCTTCGGTGCTATCGTTAGCTCATTATGTAACCTGTTAAATAGTCACATGACTGCATTGCAAATTACATTGTTATACACACAAATTTTTAATTTAAACGTATGCCTACAGCACTTGTAATTATTTCGATATCTATTAAATAACTAAAACTACATAATCAATCTAAAAAACTTAACAAATGAAATTAATAAGGTTGTCAGTACAATTAGTTCAAATGACGGATAGAGTCTCGTAGTGCCTTTATGCTAATGATGTTGACATCATTGAAATTGAAGAAAATCAAGTACACGAATCACGTCAAAGTTATTTTATAACTAATCAAAAATTGAAATGATTCAAATCATGTCTACATTAGTAAACAATTATCATCATTAGCAACATAGAACCGGGCATAAACGCCTGTAGGTTCAAGTTACCATACCACATTAGCACTATGAGATTATTGAGGTAACGTATAGACAGAATATAAGAGAGAAGAGTAAGTAAAGATGTCCAGAAAATAACAATAGATTTCAAGATTGGGATGAGGTTAAAGAGTGAATACACTTGCTCCACTGTGACCGATTCTGAGCCATATCGCCTAGTGTCTCCAGCCATTTGTTGCGATCACCACGCGGACCCCAACCAGGTAATCTACATCTACCTACATGGCTTAGACCAGTAGTCAAGGACTTCATGGACTGATTCCATGTTTTAGTTTGGCCGCCCCTAACCTTTTTCCATCCTATATCAGTCCTAGCCAACATCGCGCGACGGGGTAGACGGTGGTCAGGGATGCGCAATGCATGTCCTAGCCATCTCAGTCGATGAAGGCTAATGACCTCTTCGACTGATTTACCGTGTTTCCAATAACCTTTTGTCTAACCTCACTATTACTAATCCGGTTATTGCATGGTATACGAGCGATGTTCCGAAGATTTTTATAGTCAGATATCTGCATATGAGTAAAACATTAAACTGAAATTATACAGCCTAAAGATAGACGATAAAATATGAAATAATACCGAAAGTGAATAGCATACTTTCTATGCACTAACGTTAAATATGGACAATAGGTGATACGACTGATTAACTTCTCCCCCCCCCTGATCCTCACCTGAAATTCTGTAAGACAGATGCTCTATAACTTCAGTCCATGTGTTCATTGAACTTCTTTTTCATTAGGAGCTTCCAGACATACTTTAAAATATTATTCATATCAACACGCTTTGTTTATACTCTTCTTTTTAATAGAAAGAGCTGAACATCATAATGTTGAACAAATTTTAAATCTTGCCCGATACTTCGCAGATTCAGTTCAAAGATTGACGAGTAAAACAAACGAAACTTGATTCGAATTCTTTCTTTTTTTCTTTCTTATTACATACTATTGAAATCAGATACTACTAAATGAATGATATTAAGATGTTGTCATTGTTGTATAGAAATAGTCATATGTATGTATTCACTTATATTGTGATTGTTAACCCATTCATATGTATGTTTGTTTATTATGTAACACTATGGGTTCAAAGTATACATGTCGTCATATAGTTGAATTTGTATCCATCTGATAGATGTTTTCATGTTTCATTTATCGTATGTTTTTGCATTTTTTTTTCATTCTATACTCATTTATTTATTATTTTATAGTTTGTTTATATAAACAATATTTTGATAGAAATTACCATTGATGAAATGTTTAATTTGGATTGTGATTAAAATCCGGGAGGCGTGTTTCGTCCTATTCGGGAGTCATCGACTGGGTGTACCTGCATCACAATGGTGATGTTTATACTGGGATTCGAACTCAACCCATTTCGTGCCAAACGTCACAGCGTTCACCACTAGGCTACTGAGTTCAGATAGTCACACTTATGTTGCGAGTATATGTGTAATCAGGATGAGTTTGTAACTTTCCATTGATTAGTCATTTGACTTGAACTAGTCAGCCTCTGTTTCCATATGTTCATGCTGTCCGGACTCTGTAACCTAGTAGTGGACGCCGTAGCGTTTGGTACGAAGTGGACTGAGTTCGAATCCCAGTGTAGACATCAGCATTGGGATGCAGGTACATCAAGCCGGTGAGTCCCAAATAGGACAAAACGCACGTCTTGGATTCCGCTTGCCAGTCACAATCCCACTTAAGCATTACTTGTGATTTATAGCTATATTTAGGAAATCCGTTCAGGATGCACATATAGCAATAAAGGCTGATCAGTCTTAGTACATGACGAATCAACGGGAAGTTCCCAACTCATTCCAACTGGTGAAATGGCAAAGATGATTTATAGCTACAGAGAATAGTTTTGATTATATTGTATTTACTGAGCTGGTTGATTTTATTGTAGAGATTTCATTGTCATTTTATAAGACGTTTGTGCTAATGAAATCGTCAAAAATGACAATGATTGGCTTTGCAATTAAACTATTCAGCTCAGAGAATTCAATTTACTTAAAATTTCATTCAGGATTTTATAATGAGACGGTGATGGCAGGGTGCATGAATATGTAGAATAAACACCATGAGACCTGTTTTAAGCTTGACTCAATGATCTCACCAGGGCTGTGCCTTATCAATGTACTTTATACTTCAGCAAAACATCTAACACTTCTCTCAAATCTCTCACTGGTACTAATTAGCAATCAATCTGTAGTGGATATAAACAATAAATTTGACAAAGTGTAACTTGAAATGAGAAGCTTATGATAAGATCAGACGAAAATCTGAATTCTGAGTGTTCAATATTTCAAATAATGACTACAATATCACTCTGGAAGTTCGTTTTATATTACTTGAATACAGGGAAGGTGCTAACGCCGTTAAATTCACTTTGTCATCTAAGTTGAGGTGCTTTTCATAAAGTTTGGCTTTGAATTTATTGTTTGTATCTTTCAGAGATTGTTCTTGGTTAGACTTCGTTAAAACTAGGGAGCAGTGAAGGGCTTTTACATTCCAATACAGAATTTCCCAGCAACACACATCTAGTTGTCTAAATCCTTTCAACTAAACTAAAAAACCATCATTTTAGTAGTAAGCTACAACAAGTTCATGTTAAAATTCTAATAAAAAGTCATGAATTGTAGAGTTCAAGCAATCAGCTAGTTAGTCATGTACAAGGTATATACTGACATAAATGTTAATATATTAGTTGGTCAGTTTCGTGTACTGTTAGAGGTATGAGGGACGTTGTCACTTCCCGACTGCTTACAGTGTGGAAGGATTTTACTTCTTGAGGTACATGGAAAAGAAAATGGATTAGTATTGGTCATAGTGTCTCGGCAGCGCAATTTCAGAGCCCAAGGTGCAACTGCTTGACGCCGATCACGCACGACATTCCTATGGAAAGTTTTTGTTCATCCATTCCCAAATTCCAACTAATCAATATTAACAAAAAAATTTGTT
>CM068307.1:46495005-46512505 GCA_034768735.1 Schistosoma mekongi
TGTATAGTATAGTATGGTATAGTAAAGTAAAGTATAGTATAGTATAGTATAGTATAGTATAGTATAGTATAGTATAGTATAGTATAGTATAGTATAGTATGGTATAGTAAAGTAAAGTATAGTGATAGATGTGAGTGGTGGAGGTGCTGGGCCGTGGATTGAATAGGCGATTGGTAGGTGAGGCGGTGCTACAGTCCGGAGGGTGGGGGTTCGAGTCGTGTGCGATGCGTTGAAGTAGGCTGCGTCGGGTCGGTAACTATATTGCATTTCTCATCCTCTAGCATAATTATCTAACTGCTGAACACATCTACTAACCTGCTGTCTGTATATTACCTCCTCCATTATCAATTCATCCACCTTCAAAATCACACATTCAAAACCACACAATTATGCCTATTACCCAATCCTAAATTCATCCATCGCGAAAACGATGTTGCAAATCACACATTCACTCACTCAAGCTCACTCACTCACCCATCTCTGTCACTCATTCAGTGTCACTCATCAGTGCAACGTAATCAGTCACTCTGATTTGCTCTCTCTCCTCTCTCTCTCTTCTCTCCGTATCTTACTCACAATCACCGATTCGCAAACACACACATGCAATTTCATTATCTCCCTCTAGCTTTCTATACGTGGCAATTAAATCAGTGTCTGTCTGTCTGTCTGTCTTCTGTCTGTAGTCCTACTGTCTGTCTGTCTTCTCTATGTCTCTCTGCTGGATGTCTATCCGTTCTGTATATAACATTGATCTAGTTTAGTTTTCGCATTGATTCGAGCTTCACATGTGATTGATTCTTTTTCAAATTCATTTCGTCAGCTTATAGTCATGATATAGTGAAGATAAGATAAGACAATGATATTCGGGTGGCAAAGAGAAGAGGATAGATGCATCGGTAATATGCATGACTGGTTGTCTACCTGTTTGATCGCTTGCATGCTTGCTTGCTTGCTGGCTTGGTTACTTGCTTGCTACCTTCCTCGTTTGTTTAGTTGATTGATTGATTGATTGATTGATTGTTTGATTGATTTAGTGATTACTTGTGGTTGTATTGTGAATGAATTAGATGAATAGAATGTGTGAACTGCTGATGTACTGTGTAATAGTTGTTGAGTGTAATTAGTTTGAAGCAGTTGTTGTTAGGATTCGAATGGTGTGCTATATAATAGTAGAGTGGAGTAGAGTAGGGTAAATTACAGTGTATAGTGTAGTGTAGTAGTATAGTATAGTATAGTATAGTATAGTATGGTATAGTAAAGTAAAGTATAGTATAGATGTGAGTGGTGGAGGTGCTGGGCCGTGGATTGAATAGGCGATTGGTAGGTGATGCGGTGCTACAAGTCCGGAGGGTGGGGGTTCGAGTCGTGTGCGATGCGTTGAAGTAGGCTGCGTCGGGTCGGTAACTATATTGCATTTCTCATCCTCTAGCATAATTATCTAACTGCTGAACACATCTACTAACCTGCTGTCTGTATATTACCTCCTCCATTATCAATTCATCCACCTTCAAAATCACACATTCAAAACCACACAATTATGCCTATTACCCTATCCTAAATTCATCCATCGCGAAAACGATGTTGCAAATCACACATTCACTCACTCACTCACTCACTCACTCAAGCACTTACTCACTCACCCAATCTCTGTCACTCATTCAGTGTCACTCATTCATGCAACGTAATCAGTCACTCTGATTTGCTCTCTCTCTCTCTCTCTCTCTCTCCGTATCTTACTCACAATCACCGATTCGCAAACACACACATGCAATTTCATTATCTCCCTCTAGCTTTCTATACGTGCAATTAAATCAGTGTCTGTCTGTCTGCTGTCTCTCTGCCTGTCTGTCTTCTTACTGTCTGTCTTTCTCTATGTCTCTCTGCTGGATGTCTATCCGTTCTGTATATAACATTGATCTAGTTTAGTTTTCGCATTGATTCGAGCTTCACATGTGATTGATTCTTTTTCAAATTCATTTCGTCAGCTTATAGTCATGATATAGTGAAGATAAGATAAGACAATGATATTCGGGTGGCAAAGAGAAGAGGATAGATGCATCGGTAATATGCATGACTGGTTGTCTACCTGTTTGATCGCTTGCATGCTTGCTTGCTTGCTGGCTTGGTTACTTGCTTGCTACCTTCCTCGTTTGTTTAGTTGATTGATTGATTGATTGATTGATTGATTGTTTGATTGATTTAGTGATTACTTGTGGTTGTATTGTGAATGAATTAGATGAATAGAATGTGTGAACTGCTGATGTACTGTGTAATAGTTGTTGAGTGTAATTAGTTTGAAGCAGTTGTTGTTAGGATTCGAATGGTGTGCTATATAATAGTAGAGTGGAGTAGAGTAGGGTAAATTACAGTGTAGTGTAGTGTAGTATAGTATAGTATAGTATATTATAGTATGGTATAGTAAAGTAAAGTATAGTATAGATGTGAGTGGTGGAGGTGCTGGGCCGTGGATTGAATAGGCGATTGGTAGGTGATGCGGTGCTACAAGTCCGGAGGGTGGGGGTTCGAGTCGTGTGCGATGCGTTGAAGTAGGCTGCGTCGGGTCGGTAACTATATTGCATTTCTCATCCTCTAGCATAATTATCTAACTGCTGAACACATCTACTAACCTGCTGTCTGTATATTACCTCCTCCATTATCAATTCATCCACCTTCAAAATCACACATTCAAAACCACACAATTATGCCTATTACCCTAATCCTAAATTCATCCATCGCGAAAACGATGTTGCAAATCACACATTCACTCACTCACTCACTCACTCAAGCACTTACTCACTCACCCAATCTCTGTCACTCATTCAGTGTCACTCATTCATGCAACGTAATCAGTCACTCTGATTTGCTCTCTCTCTCTCTCTCTTCTCTCCGTATCTTACTCACAATCACCGATTCGCAAACACACACATGCAATTTCATTATCTCCCTCTAGCTTTCTATACGTGCAATTAAATCAGTGTCTGTCTGTCTGCCTGTCTCTCTGCCTGTCTTACTGTCTGTCTTTCTCTATGTCTCTCTGCTGGATGTCTATCCGTTCTGTATATAACATTGATCTAGTTTAGTTTTCGCATTGATTCGAGCTTCACATGTGATTGATTCTTTTTCAAATTCATTTCGTCAGCTTATAGTCATGATATAGTGAAGATAAGATAAGACAATGATATTCGGGTGGCAAAGAGAAGAGGATAGATGCATCGGTAATATGCATGACTGGTTGTCTACCTGTTTGATCGCTTGCATGCTTGCTTGCTTGCTGGCTTGGTTACTTGCTTGCTACCTTCCTCGTTTGTTAGTGATTGATTGATGTGATTGATTTAGTGATTACTTGTGGTTGTATTGTGAATGAATTAGATGAATAGAATGTGTGAACTGCTGATGTACTGTGTAATAGTTGTTGAGTGTAATTAGTTTGAAGCAGTTGTTGTTAGGATTCGAATGGTGTGTTATATAATAGTAGAGTGGAGTAGAGTAGGGTAAATTACAGTGTAGTGTAGTGTAGTATAGTATAGTATAGTATAGTATGGTATAGTAAAGTAAAGTATAGTATAGATGTGAGTGGTGGAGGTGCTGGGCCGTGGATTGAATAGGCGATGGTAGGTGATGCGGTGCTACAAGTCCGGAGGGTGGGGGTTCGAGTCGTGTGCGATGCGTTGAAGTAGGCTGCGTCGGGTCGGTAACTATATTGCATTTCTCATCCTCTAGCATAATTATCTAACTGCTGAACACATCTACTAACCTGCTGTCTGTATATTACCTCCTCCATTATCAATTCATCCATCTTCAAAATCACACATTCAAAACCACACAATTATGCCTATTACCCAATCCTAAATTCATCCATCGCGAAAACGATGTTGCAAATCACACATTCACTCACTCACTCACTCACTCACCCAATCTCTGTCACTCATTCAGTGTCACTCATTCATGCAACGTAATCAGTCACTCTGATTTGCTCTCTCTCTCTCTCTCTCTTTCTCTCCGTATCTTACTCACAATCACCGATTCGCAAACACACACATGCAATTTCATTATCTCCCTCTAGCTTTCTATACGTGCAATTAAATCAGTGTCTGTCTGTCTGTCTCTCTGCCTGACTGTCTGTCTTACTGTCTGTCTTTCTCTATGTCTCTCTGCTGGATGTCTATCCGTTCTGTATATAACATTGATCTAGTTTAGTTTTCGCATTGATTCGAGCTTCACATGTGATTGATTGTTTTTCAAATTCATTTCGTCAGCTTATAGTCATGATATAGTGAAGATAAGATAAGACAATGATATTCGGGTGGCAAAGAGAAGAGGATAGATGCATCGGTAATATGCATGACTGGTTGTCTACCTGTTTGATCGCTTGCATGCTTGCTTGCTTGCTGGCTTGGTTACTTGCTTGCTACCTTCCTCGTTTGTTTAGTATTGAGTGATGTGCCTGATCCAGGTTCCAAACGCTCCACGCACTCTGTACAAAACATTTCTATTTTCTTTCGATGACTCCGGTTCCCAACGGTTGCGTCCAAGGTATGACTTGATGATTACTCTATCGCCCACGTTAAAATCCGGATTGTCTCATTTAGACTGTGATCATTTTTTGCTTTACGAGGCAACATGACGTCGAACATAGTCCGGATACGTCTTCCTAGATGAATAGAATGTGTGAACTGCTGATGTACTGTGTAATAGTTGTTGAGTGTAATTAGTTTGAAGCAGTTGTTGTTAGGATTCGAATGGTGTGCTATATAATAGTAGAGTGGAGTAGAGTAGGGTAAATTACAGTGTAGTGTAGTATAGTATAGTATAGTATAGTATAGTATAGTATAGTATAGTATAGTATAGTATAGTATAGTATAGTATAGTATAGTATAGTATAGTATAGTATAGTATAGTATAGTATAGTATAGTATAGTATAGTATAGTATAGTATAGTATAGTATAGTATAGTATAGTATAGTATAGTATAGTATAGTATAGTATAGTATAGTATAGTATAGTATAGTATAGTATAGTATAGTATAGTATAGTATAGTATAGTATGGTATAGTAAAGTAAAGTATAGTATAGTATAGTATAGTATAGTATAGTATAGTATAGTATAGTATAGTATAGTATAGTATAGTATAGTATAGTATAGTATAGTATAGTATAGTATAGTATAGTATAGTATAGTATAGTATAGTATAGTATAGTATAGTATAGTATAGTATAGTATAGTATAGTATAGTATAGTATAGTATAGTATAGTATAGTATAGTATAGTATAGTATAGTATAGTATAGTATAGTATAGTATAGTATAGTATAGTATAGTATAGTATAGTATAGTATAGTATAGTATAGTATAGTATAGTATAGTATAGTATAGTATAGTATAGTATAGTATAGTATAGTATAGTATAGTATAGTATAGTATAGTATAGTATGGTATAGTAAAGTAAAGTATAGTATAGTATAGTATAGTATAGTATAGTATAGTATAGTATAGTATAGTATAGTATAGTATAGTATAGTATAGTATAGTATAGTATAGTATAGTATAGTATAGTATAGTATAGTATAGTATAGTATAGTATAGTATAGTATAGTATAGTATAGTATAGTATAGTATAGTATAGTATAGTATAGTATAGTATAGTATAGTATAGTATAGTATAGTATGGTATAGTAAAGTAAAGTATAGTATAGTATGGTATAGTAAAGTAAAGTATAGTATAGTATAGTATAGTATAGTATAGTATAGTATAGTATAGTATAGTATAGTATAGTATAGTATAGTATAGTATAGTATAGTATAGTATAGTATAGTATAGTATGGTATAGTAAAGTAAAGTATAGTATAGTATAGTATAGTATAGTATAGTATAGTATAGTATAGTATAGTATGGTATAGTAAAGTAAAGTATAGTATAGTATAGTATAGTATAGTATAGTATAGTATAGTATAGTATAGTATAGTATAGTATAGTATAGTATAGTATGGTATAGTAAAGTAAAGTATAGTATAGTATAGTATAGTATAGTATAGTATAGTATAGTATAGTATAGTATAGTATAGTATAGTATAGTATAGTATAGTATAGTATAGTATAGTATAGTATAGTATAGTATAGTATAGTATAGTATAGTATAGTATAGTATAGTATAGTATAGTATAGTATAGTATAGTATAGTATAGTATAGTATAGTATAGTATAGTATAGTATAGTATAGTATAGTATGGTATAGTAAAGTAAAGTATAGTATAGATGTGAGTGGTGGAGGTGCTGGGCCGTGGATTGAATAGGCGATTGGTAGGTGATGCGGTGCTACAAGTCCGGAGGGTGGGGGTTCGAGTCGTGTGCGATGCGTTGAAGTAGGCTGCGTCGGGTCGGTAACTATATTGCATTTCTCATCCTCTAGCATAATTATCTAACTGCTGAACACATCTACTAACCTGCTGTCTGTATATTACCTCCTCCATTATCAATTCATCCACCTTCAAAATCACACATTCACTCACTCACTCACCCAATCTCTGTCACTCATTCAGTGTCACTCATTCAGTGTCACTCATTCAGTGTCACTCATTCAGTGTCACTCATTCAGTGTCACTCATTCAGTGTCACTCATTCAGTGTCACTCATTCAGTGTCACTCATTCAGTGTCACTCATTCAGTGTCACTCATTCAGTGTCACTCATTCAGTGTCACTCATTCAGTGTCACTCATTCAGTGTCACTCATTCAGTGTCACTCATTCAGTGTCACTCATTCAGTGTCACTCATTCAGTGTCACTCATTCAGTGTCACTCATTCAGTGTCACTCATTCAGTGTCACTCATTCAGTGTCACTCATTCAGTGTCACTCATTCATGCAACGTAATCAGTCACTCTAATTTGCTTTCTCTCTCTCTCCGTATCTTACTCACAATCACCGATTCGCAAACACACACATGCAATTTCATTATCTCCCTCTAGCTTTCTATACGTGCAATTAAATCAGTGTCTGTCTGTCTGTCTCTCAGTCTGTCTGCGGGTCTGTCTGTCTGTCTGTCTGTCTGTCTGTCTGTCTGTCTTACTGTCTGTCTTTCTCTATGTCTCTCTGCTGGATGTCTATCCGTTCTGTATATAACATTGATCTAGTTTAGTTTTCGCATTGATTCGAGCTTCACATGTGATTGATTCTTTTTCAAATTCATTTCGTCAGCTTATAGTCATGATATAGTGAAGATAAGATAAGACAATGATATTCGGGTGGCAAAGAGAAGAGGATAGATGCATCGGTAATATGCATGACTGGTTGTCTACCTGTTTGATCGCTTGCATGCTTGCTTGCTTGCTGGCTTGGTTACTTGCTTGCTACCTTCCTCGTTTGTTTAGTTGATTGATTGATTGATTGATTGTTTGATTGATTTAGTGATTACTTGTGGTTGTATTGTGAATGAATTAGATGAATAGAATGTGTGAACTGCTGATGTACTGTGTAATAGTTGTTGAGTGTAATTAGTTTGAAGCAGTTGTTGTTAGGATTCGAATGGTGTGCTATATAATAGTAGAGTGGAGTAGAGTAGGGTAAATTACAGTGTAGTGTAGTGTAGTGTAGTGTAGTGTAGTGTAGTGTAGTGTAGTGTAGTGTAGTGTAGTGTAGTGTAGTGTAGTGTAGTGTAGTGTAGTGTAGTGTAGTGTAGTGTAGTGTAGTGTAGTGTAGTGTAGTGTAGTGTAGTGTAGTGTAGTGTAGTGTAGTGTAGTGTAGTGTAGTGTAGTGTAGTGTAGTGTAGTGTAGTGTAGTGTAGTGTAGTGTAGTGTAGTGTAGTGTAGTGTAGTGTAGTGTAGTGTAGTGTAGTGTAGTGTAGTGTAGTGTAGTGTAGTGTAGTGTAGTGTAGTGTAGTGTAGTGTAGTGTAGTGTAGTGTAGTGTAGTGTAGTGTAGTGTAGTGTAGTGTAGTGTAGTATAGTATAGTATAGTATAGTATAGTATGGTATAGTAAAGTAAAGTATAGTATAGTATAGTATGGTATAGTAAAGTAAAGTATAGTATAGTATGGTATAGTAAAGTAAAGTATAGTATAGTATAGTATAGTATAGTATAGTATAGTATAGTATAGTATAGTATGGTATAGTAAAGTAAAGTATAGTATAGTATGGTATAGTAAAGTAAAGTATAGTATAGTATAGTATAGTATAGTATGGTATAGTAAAGTAAAGTGTAGTATAGTATAGTATAGTATAGTATAGTATAGTATGGTATAGTAAAGTAAAGTATAGTATAGATGTGAGTGGTGGAGGTGCTGGGCCGTGGATTGAATAGGCGATTGGTAGGTGATGCGGTGCTACAAGTCCGGAGGGTGGGGGTTCGAGTCGTGTGCGATGCGTTGAAGTAGGCTGCGTCGGGTCGGTAACTATATTGCATTTCTCATCCTCTAGCATAATTATCTAACTGCTGAACACATCTACTAACCTGCTGTCTGTATATTACCTCCTCCATTATCAATTCATCCACCTTCAAAATCACACATTCAAAACCACACAATTATGCCTATTACCCAATCCTAAATTCATCCATCGCGAAAACGATGTTGCAAATCACACATTCACTCACTCACTCACTCACCCAATCTCTGTCACTCATTCATGCAACGTAATCAGTCACTCTGATTTGCTCTCTCTCTCTCTCTCTCCGTATCTTACTCACAATCACCGATTCGCAAACACACACATGCAATTTCATTATCTCCCTCTAGCTTTCTATACGTGCAATTAAATCAGTGTCTGTCAGTCTGTCTTACTGTCTGTCTTTCTCTATGTCTCTCTGCTGGATGTCTATCCGTTCTGTATATAACATTGATCTAGTTTAGTTTTCGCATTGATTCGAGCTTCACATGTGATTGATTCTTTTTCAAATTCATTTCGTCAGCTTATAGTCATGATATAGTGAAGATAAGATAAGACAATGATATTCGGGTGGCAAAGAGAAGAGGATAGATGCATCGGTAATATGCATGACTGGTTGTCTACCTGTTTGATCGCTTGCATGCTTGCTTGCTTGCTGGCTTGGTTACTTGCTTGCTACCTTCCTCGTTTGTTTAGTTGATTGATTGATTGTTTGATTGATTTAGTGATTACTTGTGGTTGTATTGTGAATGAATTAGATGAATAGAATGTGTGAACTGCTGATGTACTGTGTAATAGTTGTTGAGTGTAATTAGTTTGAAGCAGTTGTTGTTAGGATTCGAATGGTGTGTTATATAATAGTAGAGTGGAGTAGAGTAGGGTAAATTACAGTGTAGTGTAGTGTAGTGTAGTGTAGTGTAGTGTAGTGTAGTATAGTATAGTATAGTATAGTATAGTATAGTATAGTATAGTATAGTATAGTATAGTATAGTATAGTATAGTATGGTATAGTAAAGTAAAGTATAGTATAGTATAGTATAGTATAGTATGGTATAGTAAAGTAAAGTATAGTATAGTATAGTATAGTATAGTATGGTATAGTAAAGTAAAGTATAGTATAGATGTGAGTGGTGGAGGTGCTGGGCCGTGGATTGAATAGGCGATTGGTAGGTGATGCGGTGCTACAAGTCCGGAGGGTGGGGGTTCGAGTCGTGTGCGATGCGTTGAAGTAGGCTGCGTCGGGTCGGTAACTATATTGCATTTCTCATCCTCTAGCATAATTATCTAACTGCTGAACACATCTACTAACCTGCTGTCTGTATATTACCTCCTCCATTATCAATTCATCCACCTTCAAAATCACACATTCACTCACTCACTCACCCAATCTCTGTCACTCATTCAGTGTCACTCATTCAGTGTCACTCATTCAGTGTCACTCATTCAGTGTCACTCATTCAGTGTCACTCATTCAGTGTCACTCATTCAGTGTCACTCATTCAGTGTCACTCATTCAGTGTCACTCATTCAGTGTCACTCATTCAGTGTCACTCATTCAGTGTCACTCATTCAGTGTCACTCATTCAGTGTCACTCATTCAGTGTCACTCATTCAGTGTCACTCATTCAGTGTCACTCATTCATGCAACGTAATCAGTCACTCTGATTTGCTCTCTCTCTCTCTTTCTCTCCGTATCTTACTCACAATCACCGATTCGCAAACACACACATGCAATTTCATTATCTCCCTCTAGCTTTCTATACGTGCAATTAAATCAGTGTCTGTCTGTCTGTCTGTCTGTCTGTCTGTCTGTCTGTCTGTCTGTCTGTCTGTCTCTCTGCCTGTCTGTCTGTCTGTCTGTCTGTCTGTCTGTCTGTCTGTCTGTCTGTCTGTCTGTCTGTCTGTCTGTCTGTCTGTCTGTCTGTCTGTCTGTCTGTCTGTCTGTCTGTCTGTCTGTCTTACTGTCTGTCTTTCTCTATGTCTCTCTGCTGGATGTCTATCCGTTCTGTATATAACATTGATCTAGTTTAGTTTTCGCATTGATTCGAGCTTCACATGTGATTGATTCTTTTTCAAATTCATTTCGTCAGCTTATAGTCATGATATAGTGAAGATAAGATAAGACAATGATATTCGGGTGGCAAAGAGAAGAGGATAGATGCATCGGTAATATGCATGACTGGTTGTCTACCTGTTTGATCGCTTGCATGCTTGCTTGCTTGCTGGCTTGGTTACTTGCTTGCTACCTTCCTCGTTTGTTTAGTTGATTGATTGATTGTTTGATTGATTTAGTGATTACTTGTGGTTGTATTGTGAATGAATTAGATGAATAGAATGTGTGAACTGCTGATGTACTGTGTAATAGTTGTTGAGTGTAATTAGTTTGAAGCAGTTGTTGTTAGGATTCGAATGGTGTGCTATATAATAGTAGAGTGGAGTAGAGTAGGGTAAATTACAGTGTAGTGTAGTATAGTATAGTATGGTATAGTAAAGTAAAGTATAGTATAGATGTGAGTGGTGGAGGTGCTGGGCCGTGGATTGAATAGGCGATTGGTAGGTGATGCGGTGCTACAAGTCCGGAGGGTGGGGGTTCGAGTCGTGTGCGATGCGTTGAAGTAGGCTGCGTCGGGTCGGTAACTATATTGCATTTCTCATCCTCTAGCATAATTATCTAACTGCTGAACACATCTACTAACCTGCTGTCTGTATATTACCTCCTCCATTATCAATTCATCCACCTTCAAAATCACACATTCACTCACTCACTCACCCAATCTCTGTCACTCATTCAGTGTCACTCATTCAGTGTCACTCATTCAGTGTCACTCATTCAGTGTCACTCATTCAGTGTCACTCATTCAGTGTCACTCATTCAGTGTCACTCATTCAGTGTCACTCATTCAGTGTCACTCATTCAGTGTCACTCATTCAGTGTCACTCATTCAGTGTCACTCATTCAGTGTCACTCATTCAGTGTCACTCATTCAGTGTCACTCATTCAGTGTCACTCATTCAGTGTCACTCATTCAGTGTCACTCATTCAGTGTCACTCATTCAGTGTCACTCATTCAGTGTCACTCATTCAGTGTCACTCATTCAGTGTCACTCATTCAGTGTCACTCATTCAGTGTCACTCATTCAGTGTCACTCATTCATGCAACGTAATCAGTCACTCTGATTTGCTCTCTCTCTCTCTCTCTTTCTCTCCGTATCTTACTCACAATCACCGATTCGCAAACACACACATGCAATTTCATTATCTCCCTCTAGCTTTCTATACGTGCAATTAAATCAGTGTCTGTCTGTCTTACTGTCTGTCTTTCTCTATGTCTCTCTGCTGGATGTCTATCCGTTCTGTATATAACATTGATCTAGTTTAGTTTTCGCATTGATTCGAGCTTCACATGTGATTGATTCTTTTTCAAATTCACTAACCTTTGACATTCGGTGGTTACTTCCTGTAGGGTCATGCTGGGACAATGTTCAAGTTTACTCAAAATTCTTGTTCGAATGTCAGCGTCTTCAGGCGAATGCAAGCTACAGACAAATATGAGGCATTTGAACTGATCTTCTGACATAGAAGACAACTTGAACCTCTCACATTCTCGATTCACTATACCTGCGTGTCTTACCCAGTCATCTCCTGGATTTTTCATAATCTTCAGGCACTGATAGCGGATATTAAATAAAGATGACTGTTCACCAAAGATTGAGACAGGGTTTGAACTGTTCATCAAAACTAAAGTCTCGAGGGTTCTTTGGGAGGATGAAGTTACTGTAGCGTTCGTGTTCTATTGTCCCCAATTTTCTTAGGAGTACTCTGACTTTTGAAGCGTCGTCCATTCTACAGAGATCGATGCGAAACAGATCTTCATATTTCTTGAACCACGAATCAAAAGTGACGCCAGCTACACCATCAAAATGAAATTCATGAATGGCATTTATGACTGATTCGTTAAGTGACACCTGACGTTCACTGGAAGTGGGGCTTTGTTGATTCAGGAGCATTTTCTGCATCAAGGCTTCCATAATTCTTATTTGAGATTCCTCGAACCTCTTTTCTTGCCGCTCCATATAAGCTTCTAATTGTTCAAATGTGATATTCATGGTAGTTCTTTTTCTAATTTTCCGAAATTCCCGTCGCCAGTTTGTTGTGACGCGTGGTTCAGGTCTTTTATCGACCGCAAGATCTCCGTCGTAAATTGTTATCTGTCTCGGTTGACCGCACGCTTCGTCTCCTAAGCTATAATTCGACCCCCAGGCTGAAACTACTCGTCAACAGGAACACAAGAGAGAAGACAGGAAACACTGCAAAAACACTTTAATGCAAGAGTTCAATTATGTACACAAACTAGGACATATATATTATCATAAGTGTCCTTCAAGCTTCTAGAGAATTCCGTAACCTTCTAGAGCTAAGACGATTGACCAATCACAGGCGTAGCACGTGATTTCTCTCTGTCTAGAAGTTTCGGATAAAAAACTATCTGCACTCTGATTGGACACAATATATCCTATTGATTTCTGTGGCAGATTGAGCTTGTTGCGAGGGCTTTTCTGAGCATACCCAACATAAAGTATATTATAGTAAAGTATATTGTAGTATGGTATAGTAAAGTAAAGTATAGTATAGATGTGAGTGGTGGAGGTGCTGGGCCGTGGATTGAATAGGCGATTGGTAGGTGATGCGGTGCTACAAGTCCGGATGGTAGGGGTTCGAGTCGTGTGCGATGCGTTGAAGTAGGCTGCGTCGGGTCGGTAACTATATTGCATTTCTCATCCTCTAGCATAATTATCTAACTGCTGAACACATCTACTAACCTGCTGTCTGTATATTACCTCCTCCATTATCAATTCATCCACCTTCAAAATCACACATTCAAAACCACACAATTATGCCTATTACCCTATCCTAAATTCATCCATCGCGAAAACGATGTTGCAAATCACACATTCACTCACTCACTCACTCAATCACTCACTCACTCACCCAATCTCTGTCACTCATTCAGTGTCACTCATTCATGCAACGTAATCAGTCACTCTGATTTGCTCTCTCTCTCTCTCACTCTCTCTCTCACTCCGTATCTTACTCACAATCACCGATTCGCAAACACACACATGCAATTTCATTATCTCCCTCTAGCTTTCTATACGTGCAATTAAATCAGTGTCTGTCTGTCTGTCTTACTGTCTGTCTTACTGTCTGTCTTTCTCTATGTCTCTCTGCTGGATGTCTATCCGTTCTGTATATAACATTGATCTAGTTTAGTTTTCGCATTGATTCGAGCTTCACATGTGATTGATTCTTTTTCAAATTCATTTCGTCAGCTTATAGTCATGATATAGTGAAGATAAGATAAGACAATGATATTCGGGTGGCAAAGAGAAGAGGATAGATGCATCGGTAATATGCATGACTGGTTGTCTACCTGTTTGATCGCTTGCATGCTTGCTTGCTTGCTGGCTTGGTTACTTGCTTGCTACCTTCCTCGTTTGTTTAGTTGATTGATTGATTGATTGATTGATTGTTTGATTGATTTAGTGATTACTTGTGGTTGTATTGTGAATGAATTAGATGAATAGAATGTGTGAACTGCTGATGTACTGTGTAATAGTTGTTGAGTGTAATTAGTTTGAAGCAGTTGTTGTTAGGATTCGAATGGTGTGTTATATAATAGTAGAGTGGAGTAGAGTAGGGTAAATTACAGTGTAGTGTAGTAGTAGTAGTATAGTATAGTATAGTATAGTATAGTATGGTATAGTAAAGTAAAGTATAGTATAGATGTGAGTGGTGGAGGTGCTGGGCCGTGGATTGAATAGGCGATTGGTAGGTGATGCGGTGCTACAAGTCCGGAGGGTGGGGGTTCGAGTCGTGTGCGATGCGTTGAAGTAGGCTGCGTCGGGTCGGTAACTATATTGCATTTCTCATCCTCTAGCATAATTATCTAACTGCTGAACACATCTACTAACCTGCTGTCTGTATATTACCTCCTCCATTATCAATTCATCCACCTTCAAAATCACACATTCAAAACCACACAATTATGCCTATTACCCTATCCTAAATTCATCCATCGCGAAAACGATGTTGCAAATCACACATTCACTCACTCACTCACTCACTCACTCACCACTCACCCAATCTCTGTCACTCATTCAGTGTCACTCATTCATGCAACGTAATCAGTCACTCTGATTTGCTCTCTCTCTCTCTCTCTCTCTCTCTCCGTATCTTACTCACAATCACCGATTCGCAAACACACACATGCAATTTCATTATCTCCCTCTAGCTTTCTATACGTGCAATTAAATCAGTGTCTGTCTGTCTGTCTTCTGTCTGTCTTACTGTCTGTCTTTCTCTATGTCTCTCTGCTGGATGTCTATCCGTTCTGTATATAACATTGATCTAGTTTAGTTTTCGCATTGATTCGAGCTTCACATGTGATTGATTCTTTTTCAAATTCATTTCGTCAGCTTATAGTCATGATATAGTGAAGATAAGATAAGACAATGATATTCGGGTGGCAAAGAGAAGAGGATAGATGCATCGGTAATATGCATGACTGGTTGTCTACCTGTTTGATCGCTTGCATGCTTGCTTGCTTGCTGGCTTGGTTACTTGCTTGCTACCTTCCTCGTTTGTTTAGTTGATTGATTGATTGATTGATTGATTGTTTGATTGATTTAGTGATTACTTGTGGTTGTATTGTGAATGAATTAGATGAATAGAATGTGTGAACTGCTGATGTACTGTGTAATAGTTGTTGAGTGTAATTAGTTTGAAGCAGTTGTTGTTAGGATTCGAATGGTGTGCTATATAATAGTAGAGTGGAGTAGAGTAGGGTAAATTACAGTGTAGTATTGTGTAGTGTAGTAGTATAGTATAGTATAGTATAGTATAGTATGGTATAGTAAAGTAAAGTATAGTATAGATGTGAGTGGTGGAGGTGCTGGGCCGTGGATTGAATAGGCGATTGGTAGGTGATGCGGTGCTACAAGTCCGGAGGGTGGGGGTTCGAGTCGTGTGCGATGCGTTGAAGTAGGCTGCGTCGGGTCGGTAACTATATTGCATTTCTCATCCTCTAGCATAATTATCTAACTGCTGAACACATCTACTAACCTGCTGTCTGTATATTACCTCCTCCATTATCAATTCATCCACCTTCAAAATCACACATTCAAAACCACACAATTATGCCTATTACCCTATCCTAAATTCATCCATCGCGAAAACGATGTTGCAAATCACACATTCACTCACTCACTAACTCACTCACTCACTCACTCACCCAATCTCTGTCACTCATTCAGTGTCACTCATTCATGCAACGTAATCAGTCACTCTGATTTGCTCTCTCTCTCTCTCTCTCTCTCTCCGTATCTTACTCACAATCACCGATTCGCAAACACACACATGCAATTTCATTATCTCCCTCTAGCTTTCTATACGTGCAATTAAATCAGTGTCTGTCTGTCTGCCTGTCTGTCTGCCTGTCTGTCTGTCTTACTGTCTGTCTTTCTCTATGTCTCTCTGCTGGATGTCTATCCGTTCTGTATATAACATTGATCTAGTTTAGTTTTCGCATTGATTCGAGCTTCACATGTGATTGATTCTTTTTCAAATTCATTTCGTCAGCTTATAGTCATGATATAGTGAAGATAAGATAAGACAATGATATTCGGGTGGCAAAGAGAAGAGGATAGATGCATCGGTAATATGCATGACTGGTTGTCTACCTGTTTGATCGCTTGCATGCTTGCTTGCTTGCTGGCTTGGTTACTTGCTTGCTACCTTCCTCGTTTGTTTAGTTGATTGATTGATTGATTGGTTGATTGTTTGATTGATTTAGTGATTACTTGTGGTTGTATTGTGAATGAATTAGATGAATAGAATGTGTGAACTGCTGATGTACTGTGTAATAGTTGTTGAGTGTAATTTGTTCGAAGTCGATGTTGTTAGGTTTCGAATGGTGTGCTATATAATAGTAGAGTGGAGTAGAGTAGGGTAAATTACAGTGGAGTGTAGTATAGTAAGTATAGAATAGTATAGTATAGTATAGTATGGTATAGTAAAGTAAAGTATAGTATAGATGTGAGTGGTGGAGGTGCTGGGCCGTGGATTGAATAGGCGATTGGTAGGTGATGCGGTGCTACAAGTCCGGAGGGTAGGGGTTCGAGTCGTGTGCGATGCGTTGAAGTAGGCTGCGTCGGGTCGGTAACTATATTGCATTTCTCATCCTCTAGCATAATTATCTAACTGCTGAACACATCTACTAACCTGCTGTCTGTATATTACCTCCTCCATTATCAATTCATCCACCTTCAAAATCACACATTCAAAACCACACAATTATGCCTATTACCCTATCCTAAATTCATCCATCGCGAAAACGATGTTGCAAATCACACATTCACTCACTCACTCACTCACTCACTCACTCACATACTCAAGCAATTACTCACTCACCCAATCTCTGTCACTCATTCAGTGTCACTCATTCATGCAACGTAATCAGTCACTCTGATTTGCTCTCTCTCTCTCTCTCACTCTCTCTCTCTCTCACTCCGTATCTTACTCACAATCACCGATTCGCAAACACACACATGCAATTTCATTATCTCCCTCTAGCTTTCTATACGTGCAATTAAATCAGTGCCTGTCTGTCTGCCTGTCTCTCTGCCTGTCTGTCTGTCTGTCTGTCTGTCTGTCTTACTGTCTGTCTTTCTCTATGTCTCTCTGCTGGATGTCTATCCGTTCTGTATATAACATTGATCTAGTTTAGTTTTCGCATTGATTCGAGCTTCACATGTGATTGATTCTTTTTCAAATTCATTTCGTCAGCTTATAGTCATGATATAGTGAAGATAAGATAAGACAATGATATTCGCGTGGCAAAGAGAAGAGGATAGATGCATCGGTAATATGCATGACTGGTTGTCTACCTGTTTGATCGCTTGCATGCTTGCTTGCTTGCTGGCTTGGTTACTTGCTTGCTACCTTCCTCGTTTGTTTAGTTGATTGATTGATTGATTGGTTGATTGTTTGATTGATTTAGTGATTACTTGTGGTTGTATTGTGAATGAATTAGATGAATAGAATGTGTGAACTGCTGATGTACTGTG